>VXBA01001833.1:27235-40517 GCA_013399895.1 Serilophus lunatus | reverse complement strand
CACATTTAGGGTAATTCTGGTGTTTCTCAAATTTCATGAATGTGGTGGGGAGACCACCTACTTCTCTTTTCCCTTTAGGAGGGTTGCATCTATGCACCCACAGACTTCCCCCCCTGAATTTGTTAGTAGGTATGTTTCTCTCCACATACAGGACTTCTAACAGCAGAGTCGCTTCCTCCCCCGCCTTTCTTCCCGGCCGTAGTGCTGTTATTACATAGTCAATGTCCATCTGGTTGATACAGCCATGGCTGTAGTTCAGGAGCTGCATTTTGCTGAGAAACTCTCCTCATTTCAGTGTGACGCATCCAAGTCCCCCAACTGTGTCCCAGTAGGGCCGTGACTTCCCTTTCTAACCCCAACTCACTGGCAGATGAAGATGCTGAGCCACTGTCCATCATATTTGAAAAATTTTGTCAGACTTCTTGAGTTCACGCTGACTGAAAGACAGGAAATACAGTGTCCATTTTTAAAAAGAGGAAAAAATTATAGACTTGGAAAATTGCGGACCAGTCACTTTCATCTGTCTGCCTGACAAGATCACAAAGCAGATCTTCCTGTAAACAGTGCTAAGGCACATGGAAAATAGGGAGCTTTCAGCATTGGTGGAGAAGAGTGACTGGCTTAGCCTACCTGGACTTGCACAAACCATTTGGTACTGTTCTGCATATCATCTTTGTCTCTTAAATTGGATATGGATTTGACAGGTGGCCCACTCTGTGGATAATGAATTGGCTGGAGTTGTGGTAAATGCCTCAACATCTAGATGGAGACCAGTGGCAAGTGGTGTCCCTCAGGGATCAGTATTATTTACAGGGATTAGTATTATTTAACATTTTTGCTGGGGGCACAGACAATGGAATACGGCGCAAATCAGAAGTAAATGAACTGCTCAATTTTTAAATAAAGAGAAAAATACATATGACCCATAGCTACTTATTTGTAGAAAATTGCACATCACTATAAGAAGTCTTGAAGTATTTTTGAAACAGAAAATAGGGATATTAAATGAGAAGACATTACTTCTGTGTTGTTTGTTTAATATTCATTGCTTCATTTCTGTACTGGATATTTAGTAGAAAGGTTTATAAGACTCTCTTTCATTCCTGGCAAAAAAGTGGGAAATGAAATGTCATTACACTCTATTCATGAGTACTTTAGGACTCTGGGGCCCTGTTTTATTATATTCTTTAAGAATCTTTGTTTTCTTACTAATTTTTCCATTAGCAACTCAGCATCTCTTGTAGAAACTTTCTTGTGTTATGGCTGTATTGATTGCTGCTTTACATAAAAAATATCCTCTTTTCTGTTATCACCTTATCCAGTTGTGCTAGACAATGTTCAGCAAGCTGTATTTAATTTCTCTTTTCTGCTTTATGTTGTGCCATATTTTACTCACACTTCCTTCTCCTGTTACATATCTAATATCTGTTTATTCAAAAACCTTTTCAACGCTAAAGAATCTGAAAGATGTAATATCTGACAGTAAACTGGGTGGAGATGCATGATAAAAGTTAAGAAAAAAAGAGAAAGATACTACTTTGAAAATAAAAAGAGACCAAACAGTGCGCAACAGGAAAAGCTGAGAGCTGATTGCAAAACAACTAGAAAATTTCTAAAGGAGTGAGATCCTTGTTGGTTGTCTTCCTTTCCACTTTCTCAGGGGTTTAGATGAGTCTGGAAAGAAAATTACTGGGAAGAAAATTATAGGAAGAATGCCCTAGGCAATAGTGCAATTAGGAAAACTGAGAGCAGGCTGAGGATGCAACCTGAAATTGAAAAAACCCCATGAATATCCAGAAAGAGCTTACTGAGTGAGATGTTTTTTGGGAAACCTTTGGCGTCTGAGTACGAAGATCATTCAGAATTCTTCACAGAAATACAAAGTATATTTGAAAATTTACCTCAGAGCAAAATCTGTCAGAAGGAAATATCAAGACTGAAGAGGTGTTACAGAACAGAACTGAGGGATGATTCTAGGCATAAGAAAGGTGAGGATGACCTTTAAAATTTTAACTGAGGTTTTCTTTTCACTGAATCTTTAGTAAGTATACAGTTCTATACTTCATGTCCAGAATCCTTAGCCAGATGTGTTAGCAATTGTCAGAATTTAGGGTCACTTGGCCCGTATTATTGATGTTGTAGGATTATTTAAAAAAAAAAAACCCAGTGAAAATTATGTGCGTATAAGATTTTTTTCAAAGCATTGAGAATTTTCAGAAGCTAAAGTTTTTTTCCTACTTCTAGACAGAAGTGAAAAGAGTAAAGAGATGTTTCTCTTAGATGCAGTCAGAATTTCATATTCTTACATACCCTACACCCATACTGACAGAATGTTTGAACATACACTGATTTAAAAACCAGACACTATGTGTGCGGCATATGTTCTATGTGCCAGAACTCCACACATACTTGCAATGGTACCTTTTTGGAGGATATGCTTAGAGGATAACTCAAAGGAACTTATATAAAGTCTTCATATTCAGTAGGGTACACTGAACCTCAGTGCTCTCCACAGCTTCCAGAGAAGGAAAAATGGAGAGGGAGGTGTTGATCTCCTGGTATCCAATAATGGGATATGTAGGAATAATTCAAAGTTATGCCAGGGGAGGTTTGACTTGGCATTAGGAAACATTTCTTTACTCAGAGGGCGGTCTAACAGGAGGAAAAGTCTTCTAGAGAGGTGGTCAATGCCCCTTGCTTATCAGTGTTTGAGACAGCTTTTGACAGTGTCCTTAATAATATACTTTCACTTTTGGACATCCCTTAAGTGGTCAGGCAGTTGAACTAGATGACCTTTGTAGGTCCCTTACAACAGAAATATTTTGTTCTGATCCATTCTGTGCTGTATTCTAATCTAATTGGATTTGTTCCAAACTTTCCATTTTTTTTTTGATCTATAAAGGTAGTCACACATGTCATTTAAAGAACTAAGCATGCTTTACTCCTTTTATGAAGACATGAGATGCACAAGAAAGACATGATTTATTCTTAAGCATAGTAATTAATGCTTTTTGAGAAATAAAGAAACTGTCACCTTGTGCTTTCCGTGGTGTAAGGGGTTTCAAACCTATAGTTTCCATATATGCCCCAGTATATCAGCTGATACATGCATATACAATCTGCTGACACAGATGATAACTAAATGAGATTCAAGGCACTAAACTTTTGGTACACATTAACAAATTTGACATGATTTTTGACATTTATCTCTGTTAACTTCCAGGGTAGAAATCATAGAATATGCTGAGTTGGAAGAGATTCATCAAGATTATTAAGTCCAACTTCTGCCTCTGTGCAGGACAACCTCAAGAATCACACCATATACCCGAGAGCATTGTCTAAATTCAGATAGACTTGGTGCTGTGACCAGTTCCCTGAGGATCCTGTTCCTCTGTGAGAGAAACTTTTCCTGATGCCTAATCTAAATTTCACCCAACTTAGCTTCATGCCATTTCCTTGAGTCCTGTCACTGGTCATAAGAGTGACGAGATCAGTGCCTGCCCCTCCACTTGCCCCCATGAGGATGTCAAAGACTACACTGTCTCCCCTCAGTCTTCTCTTTACTAGACTGAACAAAGTGAATGACCTCGGCTGCTCCTTATAAGGCTCTTTTCCAGACCCTTCACCCTCCTTGTGACCCTCCTTTAGATGGTCCCTGATAGCTTAATATGTTTTTTATATTACAGTATCCAAAACTGCACACGGTACTTAAGCTGAGGCTGCGCCAGTGCAGAGCAGAGTGGGACAATCATCTCCTTTGACTAGCAGGCAATGTTTTGTCTGATGCACTCCAGGACACAGTTGGCCCTCCTGGCTGCCAGAGCTGAATCATATTCAACTTTCCCTAAACCAGGACCTTCCAGGTCCCTTTCCACAGTGCTGGTCTCCAGCCTCTTATTCCCTAGTCTATACACACAACCAGGGTTGCCCTGCCTCAGGTGCAGACTCAGGCACTTGACCTTAGGTTAAATTTCATAAGGTTGATGATTGCCCAGTCCAATTTATGGAGGTCTCTCTGCAGGGCCTCTCTACCCTTGAGGGAGTCAGCGGTTCCTCCCAATGGTAGTGTTTTAAGTAAACTTATTTAGTGTTCCTTTGAAGCCTGCACCCAAGTCGTTAACGAAGATGTTGAAGAGAACTGGACCAAGGATGGAGCCCTGCAGCATCCCACTAGTGTCTGGACACCATTTCAAAGTCACCCCATTTACTCCAACTCTTCGTACTTGACCTGTGAGCCCATTGCTCACTCATCATGTAAAGCAGTTAATTCATCTGTATGCTGGACATTTTGTAGAGAAGGATAATGTGAGAGACAGTGTCCAAAGCTTTTCTGAAGTCCAAAAAGATTACATATTTTGGCTTTCCTTGATCAGTTTAGGTGGGTTATCCTGTTGTAGAAAGAAAATCAATTCTGCCAGCAGAATTTTCCCCTCATGAAGCCATGCTAGCAGTGGTTGATGACTGTGTCAAATGGCTGAAGTCAACTCAGCTTAAACATAGGATGAGTGAAGGAACAACTTTTTAGGTATACACAGGTGCGAAACTAGAGTCTCTCTTGCTCCGAGATCACATGGATCTTGAACTCCTTTGTGAATGTTTTAGTCCTGGTATTGAAATCTCAGCAAGACACCTGTCTTTCTGCCCTTCTCACGTGCAATTGCTAGAAGGAGAAGTGTATTTCAATTCATACTTCAGACTGGTTTTAGCACAATCTCCTGTTTTTCTGTATTATGAAGACTGCTCCCATTTTCTTAGTAGCTTGATCTGATGGGCTTCGTTTCTAGATACATGCCTAAGAAGTGAAGCTTTCCTTTCATTTAATGAGTGGGCTAGTATGCTGTGTTAAGAACAAACTTAAGCTGGGACCAGAAGAGTAGTGCCGAGGGCTTTGCTCAATTTCTGTGGCTAGGCTTTACTTGTATGGAACAGATACTTATCACGGTTAAGGACAGCATGCATCTGAGTGAATGTCCAAAGAGAATTAATTTCAGGCTTCTACTGAATTCAGATATCTGCCAGACAGAAATAAAAACTTTTAAGCTTTGGCTTTTAGGTCTTTTTCACTGTAGGCTTTGCATCTGGTGCACTTGATTATTGTGATACCTTGCCAAGATTTTTCTTCACCTTGATAGTGTCTTTAGAAGTTTAGTTTTAGTTTCCTTAGAAAGATACAGAAATAAGCAGACTTAAAATATATTTGGCAAAAATCCCTCACTACATGACTTTAAGGAAACTGCAGTCAAGAGATAAAAGCAAAGCTGAATAGTTGTTTCAAAAGTAAAAAATGGAGAATATAGATAAAACTCTTGCCTTACCGTGGGTGGAGCTTATAATGAGAGGTCTACTCAGTGAACTTTTTTTAGACCCAGGACCTTGCAGTTTCTTTATTCTATCTTATGGGATACGAGGAATGGTGTTTTTTATGCCTCCGAAATCACACACTCTAGAATTTTTGCTTCTAGGTGGAAGGCATGACCCAGCGTAAGAAGCAGCACATTTCGGTATTACCAGGCCTGGGGTAGACCAACCAATAACGCAAAATGCTTTCTTTGAAAAAAGTATTTGTATTGAGTGAGATTTTCTCAGAGAATTTGAAATTAATTATTTTTCTCTGGTGCACACAGAGAAATTGTATTTAATTTTGTCGGGCTGGTAGTTTAGGACTACATCCTCAAAAAAATGTTTCTACTGCAGCTACATTAAAATAAAAAAACCCAAACCTTATTTTTTACCTAATGCATTAAAAGTGGTGCTAGATACTTTATGTTAAACAAGATATGCAGAAAACATTGATTGAGAAGCAGAAGCAGCTCATCTTTTTTCTATCAATGAAAATATGTAGCATATTTTAAGCTGAATGCCAATTTTTTTTTTTAATGATCGGACCCTTCAAATTTTTCTTTTTACATAACTCTATTTGACAAGCAAGTCACAAAGTGATTTTTAAACTTGATTTTCAGCCCAGTCTTTGAAAGATGTAGCGATGTGATGATTTAATGAACACCCCCACCACAAAAGAGATATAACAATTAGTTTTGCCTGTGCACATTCCTCTGCTCATGAACACAGTTCTGCTTACCTGTTTATTCAGGCAAAGGCTATTGGACATCTTGGCTCAGAAGTGGACTGCAAGAAAAAAGACACAGAAGTTGCTGAGAATATATTTTTATTACTCTATTAAAAAAACCCCCGAAAACCAAGCTTTTGAGTGGAATTATCAGACCTACATCCTGGAAATTATTTTTCTTTTCTAGTTCTGTAATTTCACACACAAATATGACATTCCCCTTGTATTAGAAAGATAGAACAGCATGCTCGTGTTCCACTTCACCTGAAAATATATCTTTTTCAATTTGCAGGCATCTCTTCAGATAAGTAAAAGGCTGTTTACCCAGCTATATGATTGCACTGTAACAACATTTGTTTCACCAGAAAAGGTTAAATTTTTCTTTTTTCTTTCCTTCTTTTTATTTTTACAATGACTAACACCTGTTGAAATTTTGTGCTGAAAGAAGACACGAACATACAGAAAAAAAAAGAAAAAGCACAGTTTTCTGGCTCTTTTGACCTCCATAAACACCAGATGCATTATGGGTGAGGCCTGGAAAAGTCATCATAAGTTTCATAATAAATACAGTACAAGTGTGCAGCCTACAGGCAATTCATATGAAGGTGAATTGGTCTCAGAAAAGGAACATACAAAGGAGAATGAGTCTCTAGGTAATGAAATAAATTCATCCACTGGTAAATGGTTAGTCCAAATCTATACAAGGTTAAAAAATATGCATATGGAATGGAAAAGAGAAGTTTGAAGGCAAAAAGACAATCAAAATGAAAAATTTACCTAATTTTGCAATTCTTTTCAAAAGCTATATTTTGTACTTTGATCAATCTCTTCTCTTTTGTCTTTCTACTCTCATACAGTCAGCAAATAAAAAATGCTTACATGCTTGAAAAATACAACATGTGAATATTTATCCTGAAAAATGTAATCATGGTGAATGATGTGTCAATTTGCTTGTAACAACATAACCTTTGGATGTTGACATTTTCTCCTGATTACAGTTACTTCATTCAGAAATTTACAGCTGTGCTTAACTCACAAGTTTGAGGCCCATGAGGATAATGTGACTCAATACTTTTCAACTATAACATGTTAATGTTATTACCAGTTCTACAATGTCTTCCTCTCCTTCATGTCTTACTACCTTTTCAAATTATTCAATTATTGGAAAACTTCTAAAGGTATCTTTAAATAAAGAATATATTTAAAGAATTTAATCACAACTACTTTTTTTAAACTCTTCCTCAACCTGACCCCCATTCAAATACCAGAAGGTACTGTCACTTTTAACCATGATACCCCTGCAAGATACGTCATGAGACTTTTGTTTACATGCTCAACTGTGATGACTTTTTGCAATTTCCTTTGTTTTCTAATTTTCTGTTTATTAGCTCAAATACTGTCTGCCCATGACTGTTTCTCCCAATTACAAAGGTTCCCTGGTAAAGACAGAGAGCTAGAAAACAAAAAATATACATTAGCAGCCAATGTATGGACAAGGGAACCAATCAGAGAGATGAAAGCAAAAAGGAAATCATTGGAGCTTGTAATGATGCTTCTTTCTGGAATTTGTTCCTCACAATTGTGCAAATTAGTTTCAACTTACTAACCATCAGAGATGCTGGAACATTTCTCTGTTTGATGAGTTCATCCTTTGAGAGGCATTAGTAAAAAAAAAAAAAAGAAGAAGAAAACAGTTATCCTGATGTGATGCATCGTTTCACAAGGTTTGCATAGGTTTCTAAGTCCTTCTAGTTTGAATGAAGCCAGAATTATTCTTCTAGCCCTGTAGAAGAATAAGATGATAGGACAGGAGAAACCATGTGATTCTTTAATTTCTTTGGTTCGAAGAATCATAGTTTCTTCAATATTTTGTTATGAAAGTTTTTCCCATATGACTTGAATCACTGTGGCATGTGATTTGTATAGTTATAATTAGTGTATCACTGGCTGACCAGAACTGGAGTGCAGGCTGCATGATTTAACTATAAATTTCTACTCTGAGTATCTATGTATTCATCCACAGCATGGCAGGGAAGTGTCTTCTTATATCAATATTTATAGTAGCAAATTTTCTGTAATGGCAATCCTTTATATGGGATAGTACTACTTCACGGTTATTCTGTATTTGCACATGGCAAGAGAAAAAAGCCAGAGCAGCTCTGCTATCTGCTCTCAATATGAAATTGTATCCCTATAATACAGTGTTTCTACACAGGTGGGATTTGAAGATACAGCAAGTTTGACAAGCAGTGAACCTCAGCTAGGATAGAGCCTTCAATCATGAAAAAAACCCTGTCAAAACAAGCTGTGTGAAATCCATAAACACATCTAATTTTAATAGGTATTTAATACTTAAGTTGGCTATGAGGCAAAAATTATTTGTGCGTGGAAAACAGAAGTATGAAATGTTTTCACAGGGTAAAGCACAATGGATACATGTTCTTCACTGGAAAAGTAAGTGTAGGACCAATTCAGATGACATTGTTAGCAAAATGTGAAAAAAAATATTTTTATGAGAATGAAAGCACTAATCTCGGAATATCTCCCAACATTATAGTTAGTATGAAGCAAAAGGAAGTCAATTTTGCTAATAGAATATGTGTCCTTGAATGCTGCAGCCCATAGTAGGCCTACTGTAACTCTCCTGGGTTGCACATGAAGATGACTTCAAATTGGATAAGAAATTGAAGAAGACTGCTTAATTAAACAAACTTTTTTTTTTTTTTTTTTTTTTTTTAAGGAAGGAATTAATTTAAAAATTTTGAAGAGTAGGAATTTTTTTTCACTATTTTTGCTACTTTTTGACAAAATATTTTTCTTTTTCCCTCATCCTTAATAATGAAGAAATATTTAAAATATTCCCTTATTAATAACTGGCAGTCATGATTCCCAGATCAGTGTATCACCTAGAATACAGTATCTAGCATCTTCAAGGTCACTTTCAAGGCCCTGCAGCCTTGACTATTCCTTTTCAGCTTTCTGTTATGTTTCCCCCACCCTGCCCACAGCCCAGAACCCCATTTCATCCCCCAGAACTGTGAAGCCCAGCACCAGTCATGTCAAATAAGGGCTGGTCTCCAGCTCCCACAGCCCTGCCCTGCCTGGCCATGGGCCCTCCTAAGCCAGGTTCACCTGTAGGCTCATGTCCCCACCTGGTTTGGGTCTATCCCTGTCCCCGGGGAGATATCTGATGTCCTGCTTCTGGCCAGGGTTGTGGGACAAGTCCTGATGTGATGGAATCCCTGGGGTCCCCCAGCTACTCCTGACGCTGGCCCGCAGGGAGCTGTGTCCCTTCACAGTACCCAGACAGACACTGCTTGGACATTGTAGCCCCAGGAAACTAATTAGACCAGAACTTGGTATAACTTTGAGATTGTTATTTTTGTCGAAAAAATTCTGAGATGTTACTAGCCCTACCTGAAGTCTTATGCTATTTTCTTTCATCTTTCACAAGTTCCCTTCTTCTTTTTTAAATTATCAGTTGTGTAATTCAGTCAGTCGTGCTTTATATTACACATATGGATACAAAGGGTAGACATTGAAGAGGAAGAACAAAAATATGCAATTAATATATTCTAAACCATTGATTTCAAAATTATATTAAAGCTATTAATTGTTCACAACTTACACTGAGAGTTAGAAGTATTTATAAGAATATTAAAAATGTCCTTAATTTCAAGTAATGTATAGGGACAGTCATCATACAATTCAAAAATTTCCCTCTTTTTTCCCCAATATTTCCTCAGGGGAAGAAAAAAAAAAAAAAAGGAATAGAGAGCCTTGATTTCTTCCTGAAATTTCAAACAGACTCAGGAACAGAAATGACTTTCAGTTTTACCAGAGATCTCTGAGGATTTTAGTTCTGGACACAGGAAATATTCTTCATAGTTTAGTCAATATGTCTGTTATTTACAGTCATTGAAATTATAACTGAAATTAACCTTGAGAGTCATATAAGTGTGCCTTTACTTTCAAATTAATTATGTTCAAACTATTTTTACCAAATATTTATCAAATCTGTCATTGAGAACCTCTTGTAATGGGAATGAGTTAGGTTTTCTTTTCCTCTGTGAGCAACAAGAAAAAATGGCTCCCTTCTTTTTTGCAACAACAACCCTTATTCATACAAAGACTATGCCTTTAATGTTCTACAGATTAAACAGTCCTCATACCTACAATCACTCTTTGTAGGTTGTGTTTCCTGTACCTCTGCCTGGGTTTTTTTACATGCTTTCTGGTTTATGAGCAAAGAAGACTTTTTCCCCTTTCAATCATGAGCAACACTGCTGTTTATACATCTCGGCATTTGTTCTCTTTCCGCTGCTCTTTGGAATTCACTGATCTACGTTCACATTAGAACTTGCAAAGACACACTGAAGACCCCAGCTCAAAACTCCTGCTCTATCAGTTCTTTGTTTTGTGCCGTATGTCCTAAGTATTTTTGAAAGGTCATCTGAGCCAATGTTAGATGTTACACATAGGACCAGTTTTTTGTTTGTTGGTTGGTTGATTTGTTTGTTTGTTTGTTTGTTTTTTGGGGTGCTGGTGGTCGTGGTGGTGGTGGTGGTGTTGTTTTGGGTTGCTTTTTTATTTTTTTTTTTTCAAAATGTATTGCTCTGAAGGGACTTCTAATAACACTGTCCTTGATTTTCCAAATACTATGAATAGATCAACTGATGGTTTTGCAGTACACTTCTGGGAACTGAGATGGCATCATCAGGGAGCTTGCTCCCTCTCTCTTTCTCTCTCTCAATCCCCTCACCCATATTTTAAAGCTGCCTACTATGTTCCTTCTCTCCTGCTCTGAAAATCCCAACTGTCCTTCAAGAGTCCTTGAAGGTAATAGCAAAGGGGTTTGTCACTCTTTGAAAAAGTCTTTCCTCATCCAGGTAAATTTTGTTACATTTAGTAGTTCAAAGTGATCCACTCATAAGTGTATGAATATCTTATCAAAACTGGGGGATGGCGAAAGCCTCCACGACTCAGAATAACACAGAATTAACAAGGTTGTAAAAGAATGCAGAGATCATCAAGTCCAACCTTCTACCTAGCTTAACAACCTATCCAACACCAACCCATCATCTAAACCATCTAAACCATGTCACTAAATACACAACCCAACCTATCCTTAAACACATCCAGGGACGGTGACTCCACCACCTCCCTGGGAAGCCCATTCCAATGGAAAATCACTTTCTCTGTGAAAAATTTTCTCCTGATATCCAACCTAAACCTCCTCTGATGGAGCTTGAGACTGTGTCCTCTCATCCTGTCACTGGGAGCCTGAGAGAAGAGACCGACCCCCTCCTGACTACAACCTCCTTTCAGGTAGTTATAGATAGTGATAAGGTCACCCCTAAACCTCCTCTTCTCCAGTTCCCTCAGCTGCTCCTCATAGGGCTTGTGCTCCAGCCCCTTCAACCATCCTCATTGCCCTTCTCTGGACACGTTCCAGCAACTCGATATCTTTCTTAAACTGAGGGGCCCAGAACTGGACACAGTACTCGAGCTGTGGCCTAACCAGTGCCAAGTACAAAGGAAGAATATCTTCCCTAGTCCTACTGGCAACAGTATTCTTGATGCAGGCCAGGATGCCATTGGTCTTCCTGGCAGCCTGGGCACACTGCTGGCTCATGTTCAATTTCCTATCAGTCAGCACTCCCAAGTCGCTTTCTTCCTGGCCATTCTCCAGCCACACCTTCCCCAGCCTATAACTCTGCACGGTGTTGTTGCGGCCAAAGTGTAAAACCTGGCAGTTAGATTTATTAAACCTCATGCTATTGGACTCAGCCCATCTATCCAGCCTGTCAAGGTCTGTCTGCAGAGCCCTCCTTCCCTCTAACAGATCGACACTCATTCCAAGCTTGGTGTCATCCGCAAACTTACTAATAATGGATTCCATCCCCTCGTCCAGGTCATCAGTGAAGATATTGAACAAAACTAGCACCAACACTGAACCCTGGGGAACTCATTTGAATATTGTGCATAACTCTTGGATAATCTTAAATCTTAATAGAATTTGAGAGCCAAGGTGAAATTTTGTAACCTCAGAAAAGCTTTCATTATTCAGTCAGCACACAATTGTCATGGGAAACTTGAGGTCACAGAATTCAAAATGCATTGGGAGTTGCAATCCAGCGCTGGGAACATCTGAGAGAAGTGGCACTGCTCATCAGCCAGCTTGCCTCTGGTGTGCAATTTCACAATTAGCTTCAGTCTGCTTAAACCACACTGATGTGAAAAGAGATAATTCAGTCCTCCTCCATGTGTCTTTGAGGAGCAAGGGCAGGATTTCTCTTTTAGAAAAAGTGTGGTCTTAGGCTGACATGAACTAACTAGATCAAAAAGTAAGAGTGTGAGGCTCTCAAACTACTTGTGGTGGTTTGAACCACTGTTTTCACTACATGGGTACAATTGCAATGACGGAAGACTCAACAGAATTTAACAGCAGGTGACAGTTTTATTGTCTGGAGCTCGACCAGAAAAAACAAAACAACCTTATGGGAAACTGTGGTGGTTTGGCACCACTGTTTAATTAAGGGCTAGCTCGACAGTGATGAGAAGACTGAACAGAACTAAACAGAGAAACAGTTTATTTGTCTGGAGCTCAACTAAAGAAAAACAACAGTTTAAGGAAACCCCAGACTTAACACAAAATTAAACCAAACAAAACTACGAAAAAGGGAAAAAAAGAAAAAAAAAAAGGAATAAGGGAACTGCTTTCAAAGGCCAGGGAGGTTGGCCAAAAAGAAGCAGTGGGAAGGGAAAGCCGCTTCCTCTTCTTCTCTCTCTCTGGTGGTAGCTAACTCCCAGCCCTTGGAGTCTCTGTAAAACACAACACAGTGAAAGCTCCTCCCCCCAACCCGGGATGTTATTTGGGGAAGCTTTTCCACCTGTAGTTGTGCTGGTGTGGCCCTGATGCCAATGGAGATGGGTGGAGTCAAGCCACAAGGGCTGGGAGTCGGAGGTGAGAAGTCGTGATCCTGCTCTTCAGCTTACAGGAAGCTAAAGAGTGTGAACTTCCATTGCTTCGGGCTTTTAAGCTCTCCAAGTCCTGTGTGAATATCGCAGTCCTCTTCCTTACTTCGCCCCTTCGGATTGGCCAGCGGTTCGGACTCCACCTCCCCTTCAAGATTCCCAGCTCCAACAAAATGGCGGTTCCTGCCAAAATTGTGAGCCAATGGCTCCCCAGCGCCATCTTTTACCAGCCGCGGG
>VXBA01001833.1:640-25395 GCA_013399895.1 Serilophus lunatus | reverse complement strand
CCCCCTGTAACCCCCTAAACCCCCCCAGGACCGCTCCCTCCCCTCAAACCCGACACTCCCCAAATCCAAACCCTAACACTACTATTTCCCACTGCAATAAAATTAATTCTTGCTGGGTTCCTCTAGAAATGTTGAATTCAGACATCTCTCCTCCCTTCTTCTTAGGCACTGGTAAGCCAGGCAACTGCATACTGCACTTTGGATACATATTAATGCCCATATGTTAACTCAGCACTGTGAGGATGGCTGGTGTACCCATATCAGCAGAAAGCTTTCTGAAGATGAAATACTATTAGTTACTAGAGGAGGAGGTCTTGACTTTGTTGTCACATCAAAACCCATAGAATATCCATTTAGTTAATGGATATTTTCTCCTGATTTAGTTTGTTATGTATTTAATTTATTCAGTCATCTACATGATGATGTGTACATTCAAAGGGTGATTAAACCCATGTCTGGTATGGATTTGTGTAATCTTACGGGTTTAACCTGAAAAGTTTCCTAAGAGGAGGTTTTGTCTTTTAAAACTTTTTTCATTTTATCCTGGGGGAGTGAAGCAGGGTGAAATGGCTGAATCCTGGCCCTGGGCGGTGGAGTCAGCGGCAGAGCCGGCCCGCACTTGCCGTCGGCAGGCGTGGGGTGCAGCTGGAGCCTGGTTGCAGTGCCTAGGCTCGCTCCTTGCTAGGCTCTAGTGGCTGCAGGGACTGAGGGGCATGGCGGACTCGGCAGAGCTCGGCAGCCGTGTCCGTGCTTCCAGCACCCACCTCATGCTGCTGCCACTGCAGCCGTGGCAGAGCGGGCCAGAAGCGGCAGAGCCACCACGCCTGTCCCATCTGCTGCTGCTGAGGGGGCCCCAAGCAAGTGGCTACATGGGGAGAGGCCCCCAGGTTGGCAGCCAGGCGCGGCACCTGCTCCAGTGCCCAGGGCCGAAGGCTGGGAGCGTCACCCTGCAGCCGGTGCTGCAGCATTGGTTGGCCTTGCGGCAGCGGACGCTGCAGCTGCTCTGGTCTTCTCTCTGGGCATGGCAGGCGATGGGGCCGCCCCTGTCCGTTCCCTTGCAGCCCCGCCGAGAGCCAGGAGCCAGGAGCGGAGCACAGCGGGAGCTGCCTGGCAGCAGCGGCTGGTGCCACTGGACCCCCGTGCTGGTGGGGAGGCACACCAAAGAGATTTCTCTTGGCGGGCAGTGCCTGGGTGAGCAAGGCAGCGGGCGCGGTGGAGGCTTTAGCCGCCTCCGCGGGCGGCACCACCAGCCCCCCTGGGCCCCTCCCAGGTGTCCCCACAGTGCTGGCAGGGCGGCAGTGGGAGCCCCTTTCTCTCGGCTAGTGCAGCCGCAGGCGTTTTGGTGAGGATGCCAGTTTACCTCATGGTGAAATCTCAGAAAGGGGGCAACAACCAGCACTGACATCCATTGAGGAGGTGGCATGCTCAGGAATGGTGCCCCGAGAAAACTCAAGAATGTGAACCCTATAAAAGCCAGAAGAACTGAAGTTCTCTCTTTTTTGTCTTCCTCGCGTCACTGGGAGAGGCATGGCTGCTCCTTCTTGGTCCCTTGCAATGCAGCATTATTGTGACTCTCTCTCCCTCATCTCCCTTGCCACGGGCAGCTGTGCGGCATCACCAGAACTCAGGCAGTGATGGCTGGGAACCACTTGGCAGTGACATGAGTGTGATATCTCTCCCCTTCGGTCCCCCGGGGTTCCTTTTCACTGTCGTTCTTTTTCAGCAGCTACTAGAGTGGGACCAGCACCATCTGTGAGGTGGCCTTCCCTCCTTCCCTTGCTCCAGAGCCCAGCAGCCAGCTCGGAGGAGCAGATTGGTTTTTGCTTTTTTTGTGAAATATTGTTGGGTCTTTCTATTGAATCTCTCATTGTTGATAGTGCTCCTTAGCGTCCAAACCAGGACATATAGGAAAAAGAAAAGGCAAATTTTTAATTCCTTTTGATATGTAGCAGAATACATGATAGCATCAAAAGATGTGCTAGCAAAGCCAATGTATTTTTCCTTTTTGAAAGTGAATGTGCTAGTATATACACTTGGGCCTCTCAGTGAGAAAGAAGATTTACAGAAAAGTACAAGGAAGTCCTATTGGATACTAAGTTGAAAATGAACCAGCATTGTACCTTTAGGGCAAAGTAGACTAGAGGTATCCAGGGCTGGATTATGCAAAGGACTGCCAATATGTTCAGGGAGATGTTCTTCCCCTCTACTCAGCACTGGTTAAGGCCTCACCTGGAGTCCTGTGTCCATTTCTGGGCTCCCCAGTACAGAGAGATATGAATCTAGTGGAAAGAGTCCAATGAAAGGCCACAGAGATGATGCAGCTTTCCTGTGAAGAAAGGCTGAAAGACCTGTGAACATTTAACCTACAGAGAAAAAGGCTCAGGGAGATTTTCTCAATATTAAGTAATATCTAGAGGAAGGATATAGAGAAGGCAGAGCCAGGGTCCTCTCAGAGGTTCCCAGTGACAGGAAAAAAGGCAATGTGCACAAGCCAAAATGCAGGAAGTTCCATCTAAGTAGTAGAAAACATTTCTAATGTGAGAGTGATCAACTTACAGGTTGCAGCAAGTTGTAGAGTTTCCATCCTTAGAATATTTTCATGTATGTACCACTACGAAGAAAAGAGAAACACTGAGCACTGAAGCCTCAGGAATTGTGGTGGATGAGTTACTCTACAGTGAGTCAGTGAGTAGTTAAGTTCTTGGGCTTCTGCTATTTTGCTATTCTGTCTCTTTCATTAAAGAGACAGTAACACTTCCATGCACAGCTTTCAAAGTAGTTCTTACTTTCCATTTATTTGAATAAATTAAGTCCCAAATTACATCTCAAATATTTGGCTAGGTTTAGTTAGAAATGAAGATCTACAAATGTGTCAGGTCTTCATCAATCAAAGCACGAATGGATAGTGGGATACTGCAGCTCAGTTCAGGAGAGGTGATGATTAGGTTTTTCACCACTTTTTTTTAGTTCTGTTAGCAGATGTGATGTTTGCAAGATTAGTCCACTAGATGGCAAGCCGAGCTTCAAAATAGACATTTTTTACACTATTTTACAATATTTTAATAACTTTAATACCTTACATTCTAAAGACTTAGAGCAGCATAAAGAAGATAAACACACACACACACTATAATGAGCCACTAATAAATCAGATGCAGAAACCAAGGAGCTGTCATTATTGCTTACATTTACAAAGATACACAGGTGCAGAATGATTGTAACTATACCACTGTAGTCCTGAGAAAGTGTCAGTAAGGTGCTGAACTCAGTAAGGTAGGAATCCTACCATTCTGATGCTGCAGTAATTCCAAAGATTTCTTAGCAAAATTCTTCCATTGTCCTGTTCAGACTTCACTAATTTAGCATTAAATAAAAATGACATATAAAAACCCCCCCAAACATGATATTCTTCTAATTAAGCTACAGTGAAGATGCATTTTACTGTATTTATAAACTTCTTAAATTATATCCTACTATTTTGTAATTCTATGATAAAAAATTAAAAGCTAGTAAATTGATTTTTTATTTTTAAGCTCTGAATTAAATCAAGATGATAATTTGCTTTTCTAATATATCTAAATGTCAAATTTTGTTTTCTTGTAAGTTTGAAGCCCAAATTACTACTTTTTAACAGTTTGTCATTTAAATTATGTAGTTATTGCTGTAAAATCCCTAAGATCATTCCTAAGTTGTTACTCTGCAATCAGGTTCAGTATGTGTTACAGGTAACAGCAAGAGAGAACAGAAGCACTCATCTAAATGGGAGCACTCATACTGGAAGGTTTCCTCAACAAAGCAGGGAAGTAAGTGAATAAACTGTAACACAGGATGAGGAGGGGAAGAATATATCAAACTCTTAGGTTGGGACGACCAGGATCATGCAAGGCTGAACAGGCATGATAGAGGAAAGTATGACAACTCCAGAAGAAAGGAAATGAAGGGAAGAATTTCTAAAGGATATAAAAGATGGAAATGAAAATTTATGGGGAACTTCAAAGGAGGAAGAATCGTACTATATAGAATGAATATATATATATATATATATATATGTATGTATGTATGTATGTATGTATATATATATATGTATGTATGTATGTATGTATGCATGTATGTATGTTCACACAATTGGCCACAAGGTCAACACTGACAGAAGACATGTCACTCACAAAAACATGAATGACAACAATGTCCTCATTATCTTTCTCTCTCTGGCTGATTGAGGCAAAAGCTAGCAATGGGCCTCAGACATTCACCCTAAGCAAGAGCTGGCCCCTGGAACACCCTAGTTTTCAATTACCTCAGGCACAGACACACAGACCTACACACTCACACACACAAACAGGTTTCTCAGTTGACCCCACCAAATCTCACTGGCTTTGGAGAACACCTAGAAAATACACATATAATTTAATGAGGAGTGTAACACTGCACAGTGTAGGGCATAGCCGCACAAGTGCACTGATCAGTGTCTGTTCTCATGACTGACCTCTCTTATTCTGTTAGTCCTCTATTTTTACATTTATTTCTCTCCAAATCATCATGATCCCTCCCTTTCACACCTTTGATTCTTCCCCTAACATTCCATACTGAGTCTAATGAAATCTAAAAATGCTGCTCTCTTGCACACAGACATTAGCCCTATAGAGCTAGATAGTAATACCAGCCTGCAACATGATCTGGAGAGCCATTCCTGCTGACTCATGGTGATAAGTTTTCCTCTCAGCCCATGAGGCCGAGGTTCTCCTGGAACATCTGGGAGAGGAGCCAAGACAGTAACTTATCTCCTCGATTAGAATATTGCTATTTTTGCTCTGCGATCCTTGTTTGTGGATTCTTCTTGAACCATTAATAGCATAATCTAACAGCTTCAAAATGGTTCTCCTTCTAAAGAAGCAGTAAAAATATATTAGACTGTTTAGAATCAAATATCCTGTTTTCAGCACGTCTGAAATAGTATGCGCTGAATATGTGCATGGGGGGCAAAAAACCATCAAACCACAAAATATATACATTTTAAGATCTCTGTCTGATCTTCTATTCCAGTCTCTTGAAATCTGTATTCATCCAGCATTCCAGCCAGGATAGATTTTTATTGCAAACATTGACTACAATTCTCTTTCAGCTATTTCTTTGGCAATAAAATTTTCTACATTTGATTTTGATAGTAATGGGTTCTAATTTAACCATTTAATGTAGAGCTGCATTTTCTTTAAACTGCTTTATGGAGTCCACTATACTTGGCAAGCTTAATCTTTTTTATATGCACCATAGTCTCCAGAGTATTTTGACTTTATGAGATCAGCAAGCCTTAAATGTTCGCAATCTCCTACCATTTTATTACAGTGGGTTTGTTTCCTAAGATGATTTCTCCATTTGCCACTGATCTGTTGTTCACTGAACAGTAAAGAAGTAGTGTTGTCGCACTTTGAAGTGTGTAAATGCTGCTTTAGTGATTGCAGGATGGATATTCTTGGTTGAATTGCCAAGGAAATTGAAATCCTACTGGTCAACAGGTCTTTTTCTTAAACCAAGGGCTTTCCTGCTCCTCTGGAATTGCTTTTGATCATGGCACTTTGTCTATCTTTCCTCTGAACATTCTGTATGTGCTTCTTTATTTCATGATTGCTGTTTCCCTGTAAAGGATTTTCTGCTGTTATTTCTCAAACTCTGTTTTTCTTCCCACATATACGTGATCTATGATTATTATTTATATGACGTATATATACACACTGTATATAGAAACTAATCCTTTTTTTTTTCAGCTTGCACAGTTATAATGAATACTTTAATCTCTTTTTAGGGTAACTGTGATATTTAACGGTTTATAGTTATTGATTTTAATATCATTTTTTATAACAAGAAAAAAGTTATGCAATGGAAAATAAAATGCATTCTACAAGATCCTATTTCTATTCTTCAATGATGGAAAAATGATGGACATATGAAGTAATTTTTTTTCTGTCTTCTTCTTTAGACAAATAATCATGTAGTCAAAAAGTGGAATTTATTATTGTAACATTTTTGAAAGAATCATGATAATTTTGAAAAAAGTAAATAAATTTTAAATATATTCTTGAATTTCTCAAACTTTTGAAAATATTAGGGACAAATCTGGTAGACTTAGATGTCTTTGCAAGGGAAAATAAAAGAAAGAAGGTAGATGCAATTTCATGTTTTTACATGAATAAAACAAACGCAAGGTGTTTGAAGAGATCTCTGGCAAAATGAAACTATCTACTCGTAGTTAAAGTTGAGTTTTAACTCAAAAATTAACATTCAAAATAGTGTATTTTGTGGCTGACATTTTTATTTGCAGTCAGGAAAAAGCTGTCTCCTGTCTCTTCCAAATAAAGAAATAACTGTCACTATTCACGTGAAACTTGCTTTGCAGACCATCAAAGGCATCTGACTGTTTCCATATTTTCCACTGGGAATTTTGTAAAGCTCATTCTCTCACATGAAAATTTTGGCTTTACAGATTTCTAAGTTCAGGAGACTAGCACTGGTATTTTACAGTCTTCAAAACCTATGCTTTCTCAAGTATTCTAATAAATATATCTTTTAGAAGCCTCAGGGAAAATGGTGAATTCCTTTTCTCCTATGTAGTACTTTCCTTTAAATTGAAGAGCAATTTGTATAAACATGGTGTTGCTCAGTAAATTAATTTATAAGTCATCAGCTTTAACCAATTTAAATATTTTTGCATTAATATTCTCTCTCTCATTTCTTCTGGTTAGAGTGATTTCAATTGTTGAAAGTAATCTCATCTGAAAGATAAGGCTGTGGGGTTTTTTCCCCTCAAAGAATTTTTGCTTAGCCTTCCCTCTATAAAGGACACATTAGCTTGCTCATAATCAGAGGATCACTGAAGATCACGTAGTCTAACATACCTGCTTAGACCAAGATCAGCTCGTATATGTTGTCCAGCATCATGTCCATTCAGTTTCTGAGTGTCTCCAGGGATGAACACTCTACAATACCCCTGAACATCCAATTCCATCATTTGACCATCAACAGAATAAAAAGTTATTTGGGTTTTTTGGTGCTTTTTTGTTTTTTTTTTTTTTTTTTTTTTTTTTTTTTTTTTTTTTTGCATTTAGGTAGAATTTATGCCCACTACCTCTTTTTCTGTCCCAATAGGTCCTATGGAACTGTGCATGTCCAAGCAAGAGTTTTTGCTGCGTTGATCCTTCTGTGTCAGGGGTAAGTCTTAGTTAATCCAAACTTTCCTGTGGGTCTCAGGGGCCTTGGATTCCTGAAGGCTGATAGGTCTTTCAAGTTCCCTATGAGCAGCTGCATATATATTGATTCTTTCAGTTTCCTGAAGAAGACCTCATTCATATCTTACTGACCAGGCAATCTATAGTAGACACTGCAACACTGCCACCATTAGTTTGCTCTATAATCCTGATCCATAGACTTTGAATAATATCAGTACCAAAGCATCCATCAATGTGTTTCTGCTACTCCCTCTCTCTGCCTGCCCAGTCCTGAGGATTGAAGACGAGATCTTCATTCCTCATCAGATGAGCAAAGTAACTGAGAAGTACCCTTTTTTGTGGCTATAGGTGCTTTCTTCATGTACATTTTCAGTAACTGCTTATAAGCATTATGACTTCTAGCTACTTTTTTTTTTTTTTCTCCTAGATTATCTTTAAAGAATAAATATGCCATACAAACAAACAGTTTTAATGAAACTTTTTTTTTTTTTTCTGCTTTGGGATTAGAATCCACCAGTCTATGTTTTTATTTGATTAGTAAGAAAGAGAGAGAGAGAAAAAAAATCTTTCAGGTAGTCTAGGAGAAAATACAAGTTCATGAAGACTACTTTTTATTTTTTTCCCATAATCAATTAAGGGACGAATAAATAAATAAATAAAAATCCTAGCAAATGCAGGCTTAGGATCAAACAGCCTTCCTTTTTGTGTATCTTTTCACTTGTAACATATTTCCTGGTATTGTCTGTCTCTGATGAATTGTAGTCCTGTCTTTTCCCCTTCTTCATGTTTTATTGAGCCAAACCTTCCAAATGTGAAAGAATAGCATTGTAAACAGGATGCATTTTTGCCTGCCAGTCTCTCACTCTTTATTACTATAGCAAGAGCTCATTCTCAAATAAGTTAATAAAACTTAAGAGGCCTTCTCACTTGACTTATTGGTCTTTTAGTCTGAACAGATTATAGATTAATCTGTTCAGGAAGACAATATGTTTTCTTTTGGCAATTACATCTCTGACTGTAAATCAGCTGAGGTTCTATCATTTTCATTCAAATCTGAAACGTCTCTTTTTTATGCTATTACCAGACAGTTCATATGTTGATATCCTTTTAGTTATCTATAATAACATATCAGAGAGCTCATTTTTCTGACTCAGTTTAAAATCTCTTTGAATATGTGTGCAAGAAAATTCTGTGACAACTGTGAATTTGGTGAACCATTCTACAGCAAAGTGGCATGGCATATGTGATGTCCATATACAAACACTCTTAAAAGAGAACTTACTTGCCACAGGCAAGGAGTGTTTCCCATAAGTTTTCCTACCTACTTTCAGGCAAAACTCTCTAACACAACACCCAAGATACACTCACTACTCATCTGCTTGCCAGTTGCCTGCTTTAACTGTGTATCTAAGCAATTTATTGTGAGGTGGCAAACCTGGAAGTACAAGGCTCTGTTACTGTGTCATCAGTGTCAGGGGGATCATCCTTGCATTCTGGTAAGATTAAACAGATTCCCCTGCTAAGTCACTCCAGCTGTCGTGATCCATAAGGTTTCATCCGTCCAGTCCTTGCACACCCAGAGTACAATTTTATAAGATCATCATCCATCTAGAGCAAGCTTCAGTACTTTTGTTAACAAAATTTTACCAAGTGGCATCTTGTACCTTACTCTAGGAAGAGCTAAACTGATAAAAATATAGGAATTTCTATGCTTCTCATGTGAGCAGTCTTTGTCACTTCTTGCTCAACTGTGGCACATTTAAAAAACCTCCTTTCTTGATGAGGAGGAAGCTGGCCAGGGCAAATGCATGCACAGTACAAGGATCAATTTTATGCAAAAGATAATTGCTCCCTTGTTTACCACTGCTGTTTCACATATGTTCTGAAGGTGGCATATTGCTTGGTGAGATATTTACTATTCAGATATACTCGCTGCTGCTGCTGCTGCTTTGTCATAGGTAGTTGCCATACTCCATAGAGACTGTCTGTGGAAAATATGACCCTCCCACAGCACATTTCTTGGCTTTTGAGAAGGTAAGATATGAATGGGTTTGCTTGCAGGGACAATACTGGAGGACTACTACCAAAGGCAGAACATCTTCACATTTTTTTCTGCCTATTAATACATCATTTTGCCTACTGCAGTACCCTAAATTATGTCCATATGTTGTCTGGGAAAATGTTAATTGAAATGGGCCCAAACCATAACAGGGAGTGCCATCATTCAGCAACATGGAGAGTCCTATCCCAAAACCTGAACGTATTGCCGAGAATTGTTAGTGTAGATCTAGACTCTAATCAGAAGAGACACAGATCTCTCACTCTTAGATGTGGCCAAGAATTTTTTTAGAGTGGCTGCACTATAGACCATATTTTTTCATAACCGTGCAGTGGAAATTGAAAATAGGCTGTTTGTTATTACATTTCTCTTAATAACCATACACATGTCTAAGTGGCAGTAGGTGCTAAATGTGGTATATTGTTCATTATCTTACTGGTACTCTGTGTTTCTTTTCACTCATAGAATCATAGAATTTTTTATGTTGGAAAAGACCCTTAGGACTCAGTCTAGTCATTAACCCAGCACTGCCAAATCCACTACTAAACCATGTCCCCAGGTGCCATCATCTACATCTTTTAATACTTCCAGGGATAGTGACTCCAGCTGGGCAACCTGTTCTAATGCTTAACCTTTCCATGAAGAAATTGATCCTACTACCCAATCTTAACCTTGGGTCCATTTCCTCTTGTCCTGTCACTTTTATCCAGAAAGAAGAGACCAATCCCTTCCTCGCTACAGCCTGCTTTGAAGTTGTAAAGAGTGATGATCTCAACCCTGAGCCTCCTTTTTTTCCAGGCTAAACAATTCCAGCTCTCTCAGCCACTGCTTAGAAGACTCACTCTCTAGAACCTTTACCAGCTCTGTTGCCATTTTCTGGACTTGGTTCAGCACCTCAATGCCTTTTTTGGAATGAGAGGCCCTGACACAGGATTTGAGGTGCAGACACATCAGTGGCAAACACAGGGGATGATCACTGCCCTCACCCTGCAAGCCACACTACTTCTGATGCTGATGTGAGATCCTGGGTTTGAATCTCATTTCATTAATCATTTGGGTGAGAACAAACTAGCTAATCTCTGTGTGTGTGTACGTGCACATATATATATACGTGCACATATATGTATGTGTGGGACAAGGGCTAGGACTGCTGTTACCAAAGCACATGGCAGAGCCAGAAGCCTGAATGGGGCAGCTGTCCATCAAAGAGGGCCTGCCAGGCAGCCCATCCACACCGCGCCTCTGTAGCCTCTGACTGCCTGTGACACCCATCGCTCTGGCCTGGAGGGCTTTAAAAGTTCGATGGACCAAATGTCCTGCCTGGAGGGAGTGATGAGAGTAGACAAACCATATATAAACAGCTACAAAGAGTTTCCATTTCAGTTTGACCTTCTGTCTCAAGATCTGGGGGGAATCCAGCACACTGTCCAAAGACCTAACAACATGTGACTCTTGCAGATAGCTATTTTTCTTGCTTTCTCTTTTCTTCTTTCTTCACTCTTTCCATTTTCTTGTTCATTTCTTAATCTCTTCTCCTACTCTTTTCTTTCTCTTATGAGTAACTTAAACCAAAAGAATAGTATTTCACTAAAGTGTATGGGGCTAGCATTTGCTAGTGTTATAGTGTAATGCTTTTCCTTGGTTATATGTTATTGCAGTAAACCCCTTTGCCAAAACACCTATTTTCTCACTGAATTAAAAGAAATTCTCTTAGAAAAGGTATGGTACTTCTTTCTCCAGATATGAATTTACAGATAGTAATCAACCAAAAGGTTTTTTGCAAAAGATCAGTTAAGCAAAATCTCTTGGAAGTGTTAAATAAAAGTAATATTCCCAGTTAAGCTTTTGTGGCTTTGAAACTGGGTTATTATAAGCCAAGATGCTGTTGGCCACCTGGGCACACTGCTGACTCATGTTCAGCTGGTGGTTAACCAAGACTCCAGGATTTTTTCCACCAGACACACCCATCCCCAAGCCTGTAGTGCTGCCCGGAGTGCAGGACCCAGCACTTTGCCTTGTGGAACCTCATACAATTGGCCTCAGCCCATCAATCCAGTCTGTCTAGATCTCCCTGCAGAGTCTTTTTACCCTCCAGCAGATTGACACTCCCACCCAGCTCAGTGTCGTCTATCTCCTAGCTCAGATCATTGATAAAGTTATTAAACAGAACTGGCCCCAGCACTGAGCCCTGGAGAAGACCACTAGTGATGGGCCACCAGTTGGATTTAACTCCATCCAACATCATTCTCTGGGCCTGGCTATCCACCCAGTTTTTAACCCAGGAAAGAGTACACCTGTCAAAATCAGGAGCATCTGAGTTCTCCAGGAGAATCCTGTGGGAGACAGCATCAAATACTTTACTAATGTCTAGGTAGACACCATCCACATCACCCTTCCCTCATCCTTAAAGTAGGTCACTTAGCCATAGAAGATCAAGCTGACTAAGTAGGACCTGCCTTTCCTTCTTCCATGCTGGCTGGGCCTGATCACTTGGTTGTCCTGTGTATGATGGCACTCAAGATGATCTGATCTATGACCTCTCCTGGCACTGAGGTCAGGCTGACAGGCCTGTACTTCCCGAGATGCTTCTTCCAGCCTTCTTATAGACAGCCATCATATTTTCTAACTTCCAGTCCATTGACACCTGCCCAATTAACCAGGACTGCTGGTAAATGATGGAAAGTGGCTTAGTAAGCAATTGAGCCTGTAGTCCCACAGACCTGTGACTAAGTGGTGTAGCAGGTTGCTGATCATTTCCTCTTGGATTATGGGGGCTTCACTCCGTTCCCTGTTCCTGTCTTCCAGCTCAGCGGGGCTGGACATCCAGAAAATAACCAGCCTAACTATTAAAAACTGAGACAAAGAAAGCATTAGGTACATCCTTTGACAATATGTTTCTAACGACATCCAATAAAGGACTGAGGTTCTCCTTAGTCTTCCTTTTGCTGCTCTCATATTTACAGATTTTTTATTATTATTTTCTCTTATAACTGTAGCCAGATCTAGTTCTCATCCACATTGTGTCATATGAGATGACAGTCCTTTTGTACCACAGCAGGTTTTGGTTCTCAAGGTCAGCAAAGGCTTCAGAGAAAGGTCTTCAGAATATTATGTAGTTCTGGTATAATGTTGCTAGCACACCACAGTATCATCTGCAGCCTGGTCTGGAGATTGGTTACTAGTAGAAACACAGAAATCTCCAAATAGTAGCTTTTTTACCACAATGAACATGTGTCATATTCAGCAAGATATGACATAAGAGGTTAGGGGGGTACTGTGTGTTTAACTGTCTGTTTTCTTAGCTGTCTTTGCTTGATGAAGATGAAAGGTCATTCACCACTGAGAAACAAACTTATCCATTCAGCTTTTTGTGAGCAATCCTGGAAATTAACTATTGCTAAAACCAGTAGCAGACTTCAACTGACAAAGAGCTAGTTGGGGGGGGATTTAAAACAAAAAAACCCAACAAAATCCTATAAAAACTGAAGTTCAAGAATAAAGTTATTATGTATTGGGAATAAACCAAAGTTGCTCAGTCTCATTCATCATAGAGTTTTTTGTTAAGTGAGACATGCATGAGGTGAATAAATAATTTAGTGTTTTTAAATTTTTTTGAGAGAAAGTGTAGATGGAAGTATCTCTAAAATAAAGTAGATATGCCCTAAGTAGCTACATCACACTAGACATTGGTATTTTTTCAGACCTCTTTTTCCTATCCCAAATGATGTCCTGTAACACCTACTGTCCTGTGAAATCTTAAAAAGAGAACATAAACCCAAGAAACTAAACGAAAACAAACTCACATGGCTTAAGTTAAATCTTTTTAGCTTCAGAGAAATACTAATAATCTAATACCTTTAGATTTTTCTGGTGCATAAAATTGCATAATAAATATACTGGAAGTTTCAATCTCCCTTTCACTCTCAGGAATCTGTTGCTTAGATTTCAATTTTCAGCCTGGTTCAGAAATACTCTTAGAAAATGGTATGTCTATGAACAAGTGGAATTTGATTCCTTATAAGATAGAGATTCATAAATGTGCATCCTGAACCAGATTACTTTCTTTGGTTTAGTCATGACAGTGTAAAAGGATAAAATAAATTCTTTCTGATCTTAAAAGGCTGGCCTACATGGCTGCATAATATGCATGTAAGAAAGAGCTCAGTGCAATGTGCAGAAATAGATTAGATTGATTTGCAAACTGTACTATATAAAGGTGGAATTTCAGTAATACCAATCACTGACGGTTATTACTCAGTTATGGAGACTGGAAATGTAATTAGTGTGAACATTCTTTTTAGCTGACAGGATCTAATAAATTGTGAAATGTAAAAACGGTGCTTAAAAAAAGTTTTATTATCTCTTCAAAATAATTTTATTTCCTCTGAAATTACTTCAGAACTCTACAGTACCCTTCCATAAAATTCTATTAGGTTTTTTCCTTTTGGATAAATCTGCCTTTTCTCTCCCCCTCTTTTTCAAAAAGTGGCTAAATTTAAAATTTTATTCTGTGATATCCATATGGAATTCAACTTAAGAAAAATAGCTCGCACAGAGAGAAAGAATAGATAAGACTGAGGAAGACATAGGAATGAAAGTATAGGGTTTATTACAATACAACAATTTTTTGTACTGTATAATCAAGGGATTTTGTTTATCTTGAGATATAGAATAATAAGCGTTGTGCCATAGACTTGCAGATGAAAACTAAATGGTGAAATTGTACCTCTCTCATAAATATTTTCATTTTTCTTATTTTTACTTATTTTTTAAGTGCTATATCAGATGAAAACATTACTAAATTAAGTGAATTATCACTTTTAAAGCAATAATTGGGATTTCCTAGCAGAAAAGGAATTAATGTGTCCAACAGACCATCTGGTATGGACTATGGGAGATACAAATGATTCTTTTTGCTATTTCCCCTTTATGCAGGTGCCATTACTCATCAAAAAGCAAAAAAAAAGTTGATTATTTCATTCTACAATATGCTTCTCTATTTGGATTCCCCCTGGAAGTTGGTTATAATTGCATATTTCAAATATATTAAGAGAACTGGCAGTTAAGTATCTAGGAAGCTTTAAAAATATAGTATTTTTATTTTAAACAGCCTTATCCTAACAATATGACCTTCAGTGGCTTTGGAATTTGATTTTTATATATATATATATATTTAAATGATGAATTGAAGAAATTAGTACAAAACGGCATTTTAGTTTTCCTGGTTTTCAGTATACTGTGATGATAAAGACATTTAAATGGTTGATCAGTGACTTATGATCTTTTAGTAACACTCATCAGCAACCAAAGCCTGAAATAGTATTATTGAGAGTGGCAAAGCTTATGTCTATGGTGATCAAGGCAATAGTCTGTTAAGGAGTTTTGAGGCAATAACATCCATGCAGTATTCTACAAAGACACTTTGCAATGTATGTGTGTTTGAATAGCAAAGGCTAGTTCTTGTTCTGTATGTTGCTCACTCAGGTGAGGGTTTCTACTTTGTGGTCTATTGCAGAGTCTAGAAATTCCAAAAATTTGCATAACCTGTAAGCCTAAATGAAAATTCAGAGACAGAGAAAATTCTTATTTAATACAGGCAATAAATATTTTTTCATGTGTTAAAACTTTGCAGTTAAAACAAATTGTCATGGCCAAGGAAAAGAACCAAATAAAACCCTCATAGTGTTTAAAACATTTTGAATGGGATCCTTCATAAGTATACTCATATGGTGGTGAACTGGGTAACTTATCTGAAGTTTCAAAGGACTGATTAGGTTTGGAAAGATTGCATCGAGATTGAGTGTGATCATGAATTTTCTTGTCACACAATGTGATGTTCTACTTTAATTCTTTTGGTGTCTTTTGGTGTTTTTTGGGGGGTTGGGGTTTTTTTTGTGGCTTTGGGATTTCTTTAATTCACTCAGGGCTGATGTTTCTTCGAAAAGATAGAGAATTTTTGATAGACTTATAAAGCTCATAGCAAATTCAGCATATCACCTTACATTAAAGCAAATCCTGTCTAAAAAGGAAGGCTCTGGTTTTTCACTTCGTCTTTTAATGGTTCTTAGAACAGATACTTTGACTGGTATAAAACAGAAAAATGCATATCCCTGCAATTCCTTCTATGGGATTAAGAACCAAAGTGAGCAGGAATCAGGCATATAGGAAAGCAAGTTAACTAGTCTGGATAGGCTGCTGATCACATTCACTTATGGTTACAGGTGTATCTGTTTCTTTGTTTGGATGAGGTTGTACCTAACTTGAGACATGAGCTAAAATCAAACCAAACAAAACCTCTCCTTCACCTATCTAACAAAACACTTTCATTAAGCCCAGCAAGCATAAGCTTCCTCCTTTTCCTCATTAGATATATCTGGTTTCATTGTTGTATACATCGTTATTTTTTCCTGATTACAATACCCTATACTGTCCTTGAATTTAAATCCTGCTTATTCAATTTCTGTAATTGTCAAAATGCACTTGTGTTTTATTCTGTTTACCTATGTACTGTTGATGCTTAAAAAAAGAGAAAAACTTTCCTGACAAGGATAAAATACTGAGCTTCCAGGTCCACGATGTACAGACACGCATGTCCACAATAATATCAGTACCCCTTTTTCAATACTAATCAATTATCATATCTAATGGGTACATCCAGTCCCAAAATTGTTCATCCCCTGTCCTGCCTTCCAGGTCTGCCTCTTAGAGCTTCTCTGGGGATTTTGGGCCTTCTATCTTACTTTGTCTACCCCCTGTCTTATTACTTCCCTCCATTTTCATGTCCCGAACAGGATGTCCTTACAAGAACTTGTTTTTCTTGAAAAGAACATTAAACAATATTTCACAGGCCATGAGAAAGAGGTTTTCTACCATCCTAAGTGTGAGAAACCACAGCTATGCAGCTATGCTAAAATCCAGAAATATAAAGAATATAAGAAATCTTAAGGCATCACTTTCAAGCCCAAAGATGTTCAAAAGTCCAAAAATGAAATACCTGAACAATATATAGGCCTCTTTGAGAGCACATCCATGGGTGAACATTTGTCTCCAGAATGACTAATTCATCTCCCTTATATGTGAGGATTTTATAGAATACCTACTACAATTTTATCTTTTGATACTATGAAGCTGTCATTATATTCCAGTCAGAAAGCTGGGAAATTCTCATCAGTCCACAGTATTATTATTCAGGAGTCTGAATATTAGGAGACAAGCAGTAAATTTCTGAAGGTATATCATCCTGATAGATAAGAATGCTAAATTTCCTAAAAATTAACTTTAGACATTTAGCTTTACATTCCTTATGATTGCCTTTTGTAAATCAGTTGGAATCAATCAGGTCATGTTCTTCCCTGCCTCATGAGAAGATGTGGTTCTTATTCTCACTGTATTAAGATGATTGATAACAGAGTCCTTTCTGTTATGAGAAGTATCCGTCACCCTGCTCCCTCTATGGAGTATTCCACTCATCCATTCTATACTGCAGCAATCCTCTCAAGTGATCTACTTTTCCTGTCTGCAGAAGTTTCTATTTACAGTCTGCCAATTTACCATGTCTTTGGATGATAACAGTAATAGGCTCTACACACTTTTTCCAGAAACTCCCCAGGCAGGCATCTCCATCACCAGCTTTGGTTTGTTTTGCATATCCGTAATGGGTTGTGCACCACAGACGTCACAAATTCATACCTGGACATAGGTAGAGGCCTAGGTTTTTGTTACCTGGTCCCTAGCAGTGGAAATGAAATAGCTACTCCATCGAGATGGTTTTGCTTTATGGATATTTTCCAGGCATTGCAATTTTCCTTTATAGGTCCCAATTCTTACAGCAGCTCTTTCTAAATACGGATCCTGGTTTTGTTTTTTGTTTTGTTTTGTTTTAACTGATAACTTTTAAATCCTTTTTGCCTAGGTGAGCTCAGAATCACCTAGCAGCTTTTTTGAACACAACTAACAAAACAAGAAGCGAAAAAATCAGTAATCTGAGTTTTTACCCATTTTCCAGCAGGCAGCTGGATGGCCGTGAATATTGCTGACTGCTAGTAAATCTATGAAGGTGCAGCAGGCGGCTGCTTGTGGGCATCAGGGGCTTTCTGGGAGCCACCAGGGGAGAGCGTCGCAGCAAGCACCTGTATTACTGACCCAGCCAGGGAACAGGACAGCTAAAGAAAATTAGAACAGGCCCAACTCTGGACACTGGGAACTTCCCTGAGAATGAGACAAGGCTCAGGGCATTAGCCTATTTTTTAGGGCCTGGCTGACACAGCAGAGGCTGAAATTCAGGTCAGTTCCAGCAGGACAGCAGCTCCATTTGTAAGAGAAGGGATGTAGGCCCTACGAAATCCACTTTCTTCACAGTAATTTTCCCCAAGGTCACCTGCTGGGCTCTTTCCCAGATGGACCTGGACCCAGGCCAACAAATGCCCAGAAGTCAGAAAGCATGCTCAAGGTCCTTACCATAGCTTTTCAGTCCTCAAAAGTTTACTCAAATACCAAAATTTAGATATCCATGTCTACATTTTTTTTCTGTGTTCCCACCATGGTCAATGGTGAGATAGTCAAACCAGTCAGTGAAACCTGTAGATGAGAGTCAGCTCTTAACAGTAGCCATATTTTCTGGTGTGCTAAAGATATCTGAATTATTCACACGGGTCTTACAGATTAAAATTTTCACGAAAATGGGCTGTGAGTGATGGAGGAGGGGGAAGAGTCAACTCTTTTATATGAACAGCTGAAGACTGGGAATAATATAAGTATTTAAATTTTCAAAATTGGCTGCATGTACTTCTGCTTAGGCAACTTGGAGCATAGAACACAGTGTGGATAGTCAAATGCAAGAATAAATCATAGATAAACAGCTTTACATTTGCAGTCACCTAGCCACCTACATTTATACGCTGCATTTTTAAGAATCTGGAGCTCAATCCTGCCTCAGCAATATGAAGAAATGTTCTGATTGACTGTTTTCTGATTTCAAACTGTCTCACTTGACAGTATGCCACTGGTTCCCAAGTTTACATTTCAAGTTCGCAGAGTAAAGTGGCATCATGTGAGATGACATTTGATTAAAATAAAAGGTTCTTTATTAGCGCCAACTTAATGAAGTAAAACACATTTTTTAAACCATGTAAGGATGTTAGAGATTTCTCAATAAAATTCTATTCAAACTATATGACTGAATGTTCTAGTACACTTATCACATTTCACACCTGGGAACTTTTTTTCTTTTTGCTTTATATAAATCTTAAGAATAGGATAAATAAAGAAGGAATTAAAGAAAATCTCCCCAAAATTATTTAGAGCAATTAAGAAAAGAGTGAAACTCTGATTATATAAAATAATCTACAGCAAAAATTGACAATGTTTGTTTCTTTATTAGTGAAAACATACACATGGCCTTAAGCATATTTTTCTAAATAGCTGTTATAAGAAGATTAATATTTAACAGTAGAAGGCTACCTGCCTGGGATGTTAAAGAACTTTTTATTCTCAGGAATGTATTCATGGCTGTTTAAAGTCTAGTTTTTTATTTAAAGATAGGATCAAGTTTCTATAGGAGTAATTAAAGTTGTTTCCATGTTTTTCAGAGCATTTTGGAATAGAGCCAGAAAATTGTATGAGAGATAATCAGTAACTGATGCTTAGTATTTCACTGCAAGAACATCATGGGGTAAATAAGTAATCCTTTTTAATATTTTGCCTTTCTTTGCCGTGATGGACTTGATGGAAAAATACTTGTCTACTATAAACTATTCAAGTTAATAAAAGGAAGTTAAAGAGAAAACTTTCTAAGTGATTTTGTTTTTTTTCTCTATCAAGTATATAAAGATTCAAGGACTGAAGTATTGAAGCAGTGACTGAAGTATTTTGTTTATCATATAAGAAAAAAATCTATCTTTATTTCTATGTTTAGTTTTCTTTTTTACCTTTGGTAAATGCTATGAAAAACAGGTTTTCTATAATTAAGTGTATACATATCTGGCTTAATCTTCATCATTTGCAGGCTAGTAATTAAAAAGATTAAAAATATTATATGTTGTGCACATGAAAAGGCTCTTATTACTTTAAATTTATTGTTTTGTGAAGCAATAGATAACATCCTGTTAACATTATTGAGTAGAAATTATTCCTAAATATTCTTTGTCTATGTACTTTAAAAATCTTTGTCATTCATCTTATGCATGTCTATGTATGTTGCATAAATTGGAAAAAAAAGTCATTATTTGAGATTTGTTTCTTTTGTGAACTGAATGAAATCCAGGCAAACTCTCCAGTTCCATTTGAAAAACATCATTGATAGCAAATGGATGTATGTACTCAGCAAGATTAACAATGTTGTCACTGTTTTCTCTAAAAATATCAGACATTGTATATATTTTAGATGCAATATAGCTTTTTTTGGCAAAATAATAATCTATGGATGTTGGAAAGGTCATCTGATCTCTTGATATGAAAGATTTATTAAAGGCATTACTAGATAAATAATTAGAGTTGGTTTGCGTCTCATACAAAGCTATTGATAAAACAGAAATAGGAAAACCAAACAAAAACCCAAGTAGACCAATATCTTTTGCAGTGCATGGCGGTAAATAATTAATGCAATACATGAATTCAGTTTTAAGGATATAGCTGAAGTCACCCCTCAGGATTTCTACATATCACTGGAAATTGCATCACTTTTCTTGGATACCTGATGTAAATTACAGTGAGCAGGACTCTGATGCACTTTAGGCATAGAAGATAAATGTAGAAACAGGTTGCATTACTTCCTTAGTTCTGTTAGTTTGCTTTGATTTTTATTAACTCTGTCTTTCCCTCCTCCTCCTGAAATGATACTTCAAACCTGGGAGGCTTATTGATGGTTATGAATTTCCCACATTTAATCAAATGCTATCAGTTACTGAATTCTAGCTATTTTACGGTTTATGCTGTACTATGTGAGGAATAAAATAGGTAAACCAGACCTTGCAGGCTTAAAAAATGCTGGTATAACAATGCTCTGATGTCAAACTTGTTTGTGCATCATGTTTGCATTTGTATCTGCACGTTTTCTCTTGGCTGTCTAAGATCAAAGCTTCTAATATTCTTCACATCTCTTCGAGATATCATCTTACAATAACATTAGTTAATAGTCTGGAATTTTATAGAGCTTCTTCTAACTGATGAAGAACAATTTTCAAAACTAATTACACTATATTATAAAATAGATTACTAACCATGTAAACTATACGTAATATTTGCGCTTACTGGTTATGCACATACAGAGTGTTGTTATGCATGATGTGAGCTTCTAAGAAAGTGAAACTTGTGTTAAATTATTGACACTGTTTCATTGCTTAGATAATCTAATGAGATTAGATTATATAATCTATTTATTATTGTCAATAATAAATTATTGACAATGTTTCCATAAACTTGAAATAAATCTCATGTGTAACCTAAATTTGTAAAATTACATGATACAATACAGGATGCAAGAAAGCAAACTCAGTTCAGAACTTGGACTTTTTTGAACATTTCCAGTTCTAAATTCATATTACATATAGAGCAGGTACCATTAAAATCTTGACATTTACTGCTGATGGTAGTTAAACTTCATATGGTATTTGCAGTACGCCGCATTCAAGCTTAGGGGAACTGCAAATGCCTCACTAATGGCAAATACCACAGTGTGATAAATGTCAAGACTTTAATGGTTCACTGTAATAATTCTGGGATAGATTCTGATAACTCACACCAAAATGGGCAGCGTTTTACTCCATAAAAAATCTTACTGGATTTAGCAGGACTATTTGTGATAATGTTTGATAGAAGAGTGAGCTCATCTTTGTAGACTAAGTGCCACATCCAGTCTGTTTTTAAACCCTTCCAAGGACAGTGACACCGCCACCTCTCTGGGCAGCCCATTCCAATGCCCAATCACTCTTTCTATAAAGAATTTTTTCCTAATGTCTAGCCTAAACTTCCTGTGGTACATCCTAAGACTATGTCCTCTTGTTCTGTCACTGGTTGCCTGGGAGAAGAAACTGACCCCCAGCTGGCTACAATCTCTTTTCAGGTAGTTGTAGTGATGTTGTAAGGGCAACAGATAAAAAATTGAAAAACACAGAGTGAAGGGAAGAAGCAGCTTTATTGGAGAAGTTCATTGATTCAAAGAGAAAAATCGTAACAATCTTCCCATTTTTATAACATCTAGAGCGCCTGTCCCCCATACTATCTAATTAAAGCTCATCTTAGTTCTATGTTCCCCCAACATCCAACAGAATTGTCCCTTATTACTTAACCCCACATACATCCAGCCTCTAGTAGGCCTGGAAGCCTAACTATGTTTTGTCTTGTGCCCCACTTATCTACACACAAGAATGCAAACACACAGGAACACATGTTCTTCTAGTCCTTAATATTCCAAGTTACCCAGACAACTAGCTAAAGTGAATTCTTAAAAATATTAAGCATACCCTTTAAGGCATCGGTAGAGAGTGATAAGGTCTCTCCTCAGTCTCCTTTTTCAAGGTTAAACAACCCTAGCTAGCTCAGCTGCTCTTCATGGGGTTCGTGTTCTAGATGCCTCACCAGCCTTGTTGCCCTTCTCTGGGCCATGCCGGAGGACATATGAGGCCCCTAGAAACTGCAGTCCAAGGGTAAGCTCAAATGAGAACAGGTACCTGCAAAACAGGACGGTGTCATGTGGAGGAACCATGCCTGAACATAAGAAGCATGCAAGAAGGAGGGGGGAAAAAAAAAAAGGTAATGAGAGGTAAAGAGTGAAAGAATCAGCTCTGCACTGGCCTAGATGATAGCCAGTCTGCCACTGAAGTGACAGAGTGTAACCTGCAGTGATAACAGGATGAGAAATGTCTGGAATAGAGGAGTGAAGTGGAGACTAGGAAGTGGGTAGGTATCTGAAGAAAAGTAAAGCTGTGAGTCAAGTTGAGCCTGGGAAAGCAGAAGGAAATTTTTTTTCCATCAGTGTTTAATTGTTTGTCTCCTGATGTAGGTTAACCCTGACAGGCAGCTAATCCCCTCGCAACCACTTCCTTTCTTCCCATCAGTGGGATGGGGAAGACAATCAGATGTGTAAAAGTGAGAAAACTTGTGGTTTGAGATAAAGAGAGTTTGAAGACAGATAAAGTCTTAAGCAAAAACAAAGCAAAATAGTAATTTGTTCACTATATCCAATTGACAGGCAAATATTTAGCCACTTCCAGGAAAGCAGAGATTCATTGTGTATTACAATTACTTTGAGAAGATGGGGTGAGCCTATGAGTTCAGATTTAGCAGAAGCAATTCTGAAATCCATCTTCTGGGTGAACATAAGAACAATTTTCCAAATCGAAGGCAAAAAAAAAAAAAAAAGGCAGAAATACAGATTCTTCTTTTGTTCTCTAATACTTTGAACCCCATGCTAAGAAAACACATAATTTCCATAGTGGGATTTTTGACTTGACACTTGTTCCAGTAACAAACTTTGGTACTGGGCCCTATTCCCATAGAAGGAGTAGCAGTCACTAGGTATTTCTGCATTTGAAAAAAGGCATTACAAAAACCCGTAGAAGCCACAGGCTAATCTAAGTAACCTATTATATTTAATTATGGTATAAATATGTATGAGAAAATCAAAATAGATTGATTTTTGGTCACACTTCTGTCCTTCTCCATTTGTATTTTTTTAAGTGTAGGTTTTTATCCTGAAATCTTGTAATGAACTATGTTTCAGTTGCATGAAGAAATTTGAAAACATTTTATTCTTTTACTGTTTTGTCAACTTTCTACTACTTCATTTACAATGCAACTGAGACTGCAAGGTAAATATCTGATGTATTTTTAGACTGTCTTTATAGGTAAGACTTGTTAAATATTCAGGCCTTATAGGTCTTGTTTAGCTATTGTGACGTAACATGAACATTATATAAATTTGAAGTTATTCATTATACGACAAGAAAGCTAAACTCTCATTAGCTTAAGAATAATGAAAAGTTCCTTTCTAGACTTCTGCATCTATAACTTCTGTTTGTTTAAGATGAAAGCAAAAATGTAATGCTGCAAGGTATATTCTTTTGTGTTATGTTTTCACTAGTGTAATTCCATAAAAAGAAGACATCAAGGCTCTGCAAGCCTGCAGATCTATAACTAGAAATCATCTTTCAATTCTAAGCTAGATAACCGAAAGAATAACCCGTGAATGAAAACTTGAAATTTAGGCTCTCGTTGCTACATTAATTCTATCTTATCTTCTGCATGAAAATATTGCAAAACAGCCTTTCATTATAGAAGCATGCAGTGTCCTATTCAGCAAATACAAGGCAATAAAGAAAGTATAAGATATATTAATGCAAAATAATGGTTGACATTTAGCACACACAAAAGTCGGTAAAGTCAGTGCTACGGTTCCCAAAGAAACCATATCTCATCTTCCTTGCATAAACATATTCTTTAATATATGTGCACAAAGCGCTGAATTATGGTTTCCATGGGAACAGTATCTCTGGATATACACATTTGTCATTTCTCCATGTAGAGCACTCAATAAGAAATTGCCTTTATTAATAACCTCAGTTTCCTAGACCCCAGCAACACATTCATAAAAGTGGCATGAACACTGTGAACACAGAGACGAAAAATAGTTTCCCTTACACTTCAAGGTTTCTGAGACTGTAAGTCTAAACTTCTCCCGTTGATCTTAACTGATGAACTTTTTGTTTAATTGTGGGGTCTGCTTATGACTTTTTTCATACTATGAGCTTTCATTGCTTAAGTATTCATAAACTCATTGTTAGATTTATATATACTCACTGTTGGGTGTATATAATTCATGGATGTAGTAAGATAGACAAGCAGGAAACTGGTCTGCTACTGAGATGTTTCAGAGATAATTTTATCCCCTTTAGAATTCTGATCCTGGGCCATCTCTAAGTATTGTTTTCAGTCAGCAAAAAAGAATATATTCAAGACAGAAATAAGCATACTTAATCTAGAAATCTAAAAGTAATTGTAGTGGTTTAACCCGGGCTGAGTGCCAGGGGCCCACTACAGCCACTCTCTCACTCCCCCTTGCCCAGCTATAGAGGAGAGAGAATATAACGAGAGGTTTCGTTATTCATGATAAGGACTACAACAGATTCTTTCTTAATCACCGTCACAGGCAAAACAAGACTCCACGTGGGAATAATAGTCAGGTTTATTACTAACAAGATCAGGGCTAAGAGTGAGAGACAATAAGAGACACCTTTTACCCCCCACCCCCTCCTTCTTACATCCAACCTATTCTCCCGCAGCGGTCAAGGGAAAAGGTGAGGTGGGGAGGGGGATGTTGCTATGGTCAGCTGCTGTTCTCAGCCACTGCTTGGGGAGAAGAGTCCTTCCAGCCACATTCCATGGGGTCCCATCTCTCACAGGACACAGTTCCTCTCACAAACTGCTCCAGTGAGAGTCCATCCCATGGGCAGCAGCCCTTCACCCACAGCTGCCACATGGCT
>VXBA01001831.1:201261-317200 GCA_013399895.1 Serilophus lunatus | reverse complement strand
GTGTCCTATCTGGGACCTGAGTATGACGCAAATGGTATGGAATAAGGGGTGGAGACTGTATTGGGTCTGTCTGAGATGGAGCCCATTTCCCATACAGCAGCTCTCACAGTGCTGTGCTGTGCATTGGTGGCTGGAGTGGTGCTGATAATACGCCAGTGTTTTGGCTACTGCTGAGCACAGTACTGGGACTGTAGTGTCCCTTCCCCAACTGACGGCAGGATTTTGGGAGGGGACACAAGTGGGCCAGCTGACCCAAACTGACCAAAGGAATATCCCATACCATATGACGTCAGCTCAGATATAAAGCTGGGGAGAAGCAGGAAGAGGGGGGGGCATCCACAGTCTCCCATGGTGGCTCACCAAGAGAGCCACTATGCGCGTTGAACCCCTACTTCTTTGGATGTAGCCGGTCATCGCTGCGGATGGGAAGTAGAGATCAGGTTAGTGCTTTGCTTTTGCACGGGCTTTCCTTTGCTTTGCTTTCATTTTTGCTTTTAGTAAACTGCCTAATCCCAACCCACTGTTTACCATCTCATTCTTTTCCCCTGCCTGACTGGGGTGGGGAAAAAGGGGGTTAAAGCAACTGTGGGCACCTGGCCAAGGTTAACCCATTATACATAGTTACCATGAGCTGTTTCCCATGCTATTCCTTTGAAGCACACTGTTTCAGAAAATCACTTTCACTGTCACTGCAGTGCCACATGGCTATCACCTTCAGATTTATTCAATGTTTTTTAATTGTAGACTATGTATAAGGTGTGTATTTAGGCATTCTGAAAATTTTATGTTTTTTTTCTATGCATTATTCTTAAGCTCCCTGCGTCCTCTAGTGTCTACCTATCAGAATAGCAGAAAGTGGCAAAAAAATACTTGTTTCCCTATTTGTATCTCAAAACATTAAAAAAATATTAACTTTCTATCTTATAAATTTTGTCCTGTAGTCATTCTTCTTCATTTTTTGCTAAATGTTATATTAATAGTGATATTTTTATAGTTACTCCTGTTTAAGCACCAGCAGTATGCGTGATAGTATTGTTTATATATATAATCTTTTTGCACGCATGTCTATTATCTAATTATCTGTGTGCTTGCTGGAGATTTTAGAAGTGAATATGAGTTGTGAATGGTTATACAGGTCTTGGTAGGTATTGTGAAGTATTTCCTTACATACAGAGGAACATCCTCCTCTCACCTGGACATTGCCAAATTGTTGCTTAGGACATTAGGAGTTCTTTCTATCCACCCTAAAATAATATTTAGGCACAAATCACAGTAAATTTTTAAAGAATTTCGATGTTAACCTACTGTGAAATCCAGTATGTGAGCACAAAATTGGCAACTATTTTATAATACATCAGGAATGAGTGCAGATTCCACACGTGACTTTATGTGGAGCTTTCTGAATTCTTGACTATATATTAAAGTGGGATACAGTTCATCTTGTCTTAACCATTTCAAGTTGTAGAAGCTATATGCAACTGCACACATGCCTCCACTCCAACCAGAAGAATAAAGATACTTCTAAGAGGATGTAATTCTGTAATACTTCCCTAGGAAACAGGATGAATCACTACTCTACAGGAGTATATTGCTCTCCACATGCACCAGAATATTTGTCCAGCATTTGCATGGCTGCATTTACCTGGATAATCTCACCCTTTTAAAACAGGGAGAATGCATAAATAAATATTTTAGGTGGAACATACCAGTGAGGCATGGATAGGTGTTTATTAGATTTGGATGCAATTTTCTGCACTAGAGTAGTGAAGAACCCTCTCATGTGGACAGCATAAAGTATTTGTATATCTGAAGAAGCTACTTCACACTGACTGAAGTATTCTGTATTTCCAAAAATATAGCTGTTGGAAGGAAGGATGCACTCCCCTGCCTACTTGGCTCAGGAAGACCTTCTCAGGAGGAATGCATAGAGCTCTGCCTTCAAAAGTCTGAGGAGCAGGTAGAGAGTTTATGGGCAAGGATAAGAGGACAAATCAATGCTGAAATCTATGGCTTAATGCAATCAAACCAAGAGATTTCTCGAGTCTGTTGCCAATACTAGATTGATGCAGGTAATCAGCAATCCAGTTAGACAAGATGATCTGCTGGTTCTGTTACTCAAAAACAAGGTGGAACTGGTTGAAAATGCAAAGGTCAAGCATCTCATCTGCAATGATCATGAGACAATGATCATTTAATTCTAAAATAATTGAGCAAGTGATGATCAGATGTCTGCTTGGCAGGATGATATTTGAGATTAGCCTGAAGGGCAAAGGGGCCCCAAAGAGCTGGCTGATTTGCTAGGACACTCCTCAGAGTTCAAGAACTAACTATCTATGCTGATGTGCACAAAGTTGAGCAAGCATGCCAGAAGGCTAGTGTGGATAATGGTCAATTGGTCTCAAGCACAAAAACATAGAAGGTTGAAATGACAATGGGCTATCCAGGAGGAAAAGAGAAATACTATCCAAGCATGCAGGGATGGATGCAGGAAAGCCAGTGCTCAGCTGGAGTTAAAATATAAAGAGCTGTGAATTATGCATCCTGAAATGGATGTGCATATTTTTCAGGATGCAATCTATGCTTATTATATTGCTTTTTAAAATAAATTTAAAATTATTATATAGATTCAAATAGCTATGAATATAATAAAGCATATAAGTAAATGTTTATCTTTTGACATGATCTTTTAATAATGACAAGAAATTCCAAACTGATGAGCAAAAGAAGACAATAGCAGATGTCACTGGACAGGACAGGACTAGAGGATGCAGTCTTAGGCTGCATCAGGGGAGGTTTAGGTTGGATATCAGGAGAAACTTTTACACAGAGAGAGTCATTTCCCACTGGAATGGGCTTCACAGTGAGATGGTGAAGTAACAGTCCCTTGATGTGTTTAAGGATAAGTTGGATGATGAACTTAATGACATGATGTAGATGGGTTAGATGGTTTAGATGATGGATTGGTGTTGGATAGGTTGTTAAGTTAGGTAAAAGGGTGGACTTGATGATCTCTGCGATCTTTTCCATTTTTGTTAATTCTGTGTAATTCTGTGTAACATCCTTCCTATTATTTACTGTCATGCATTTTCAAGAAACAACCTTTGCCCAATATATTTTTGTCTTCATCAGATAGTCCTATTAACACTGCAGAGTTTATAGAAAAGGATAATATGTATTTATATTACATATATATATATCTATATATCATATATAATATATATATATATATATATATTACATATTTATATATCACTTTACTCCAGCTCAGGTGGTGATATCTGATGGTCCTATGCAAACTTGTCCCTTTAAGACACATAAATGTTAACATGAGTTGGTCTCAGAAAACACATCTCATATTTCAGTGGCTTGCTCATTCCTTTTATCCTGTAAAGTATTGGAGATGCTCTGGAAACAAATAATACCAACAGGTGGACATGTTCACGTTCTGTCAATAAGGAATAGTCATTACAAGTGGAAAATGTACTGTATACTTTTTACATACTGTTACTTTCTATTGCCATAACTGATTTGCACAGTCAAGATACTAATTCTTAAACAACTTCTAAACTTCCCCATGATAGTGATCAGGCACAACTTCTGTTTTATTGAGGCATCCCTAATTTTGAACTGCCTACAAAGCCAACAGCTAACAAGTAAAAAACAAGGTTTCAGCATGACCAGTGAAAAAATAATTAATATTGTTAAAACTTTAGCATTTTGAAGTCATGTAGTGACAGGAAAAGAGGAAATGGCTTCAAATTGAAAGAGAGTAGGTTTAGATTAGATATTAAATGAAATTCTGTACTTTAAGGATGGTCAGACACTGAAACAGGTAGAGCAGAGAAGTTGTGGATGCCCCTTCCCTGGATGTATTCAAGGCAAATACAATGCCCTGTTCAAATGAATTAACAGCTAGCTCCTCCCTGTAATCTATTTCAATACCAGAAACAAAAACCAAATTAGAATATCAAACAGCTTGGAGAATGGAATTCTTTTCATGGAGGAAATTCCAGGAGATTTTCATCAGAATCAGGATGAAACCTCAGAAATCTTTGAACTGTTTTGTGAGATGAAAAGTCTTCTATATTTTAGCTCAGAGATGCTAAACTAAAACACCTCATTTTCATGTTTTGAAGAGTCAATTCAAGTCATATTCCTGCTACATTTTGAAAATCAGAAAACGTAGCTAAAGATGTCCTTTCTCTGTATAAACATTTCAACTACTCTATGAAGTCAATAGCTCTAAGCAGTACATCAGATAACACCCAGAATACAGAAAATACAGTTCTTCAATACTACCGATGATCTTAGGCTTTTTATTTTTCTCATGGCAGATGCCAATGATTCCAGCAGCAAAATATCCACAGGACTTTGAGATCTGACACAATCTAAACATGCCCACCTGCGTAGGTGGTGAGTACATAGCTTTGAAGTCTGTGTTCCTACAACAGTTCAGTAAATCTGGTCAAGTATACCAGCACATAGTCTAGCTGCACCATTGACATTATGAGGTCACCATTAATCAATCAAAAAATCCTGAATGCAATGAATGGATTATCAAAGACCAGACTTTAAAAATACATTACAAACGCATTTCAATCTTGAGATTAGACATACATGCTTTGTGACCTATCTGGAATAATAAATTATCTTCAACAGTCATTAAAAACCATGTAACTCACCTCTGCAAGTCATATTGAAGGACTCACAACTGATCTATAAAAGCGTATTAAACCATATTAAATTGTTGAGCTGTAGTGTTTGTAATTTAAAGTTCATAATGCAGAATTAATTTGAAAGATAGATAGCAGACCACTGGTCAAATCACATTGCTAACAACTTTCAAAACAATTGATACCATTCAAATGCTTTAAAGGAAAAAAAATTAACAGCCACAAAATTCATTATGATTAATAATTAGGTATGTGTATTGAAAGTACTGATTTGCAAGCTCATTTTAGACTTTAAGCGTTACTTCTGAGGGAGTTTCAGTGCAATACCTATTCAAATGCTCTCACAGTAGGAGGTCTACTTTGATCTCATAGCACCTCTGCTTGTCTGTGGTTCACACCAGTCTTGAGACCTAAGCAGATCAAGTGTTTTGTGGTATCTAGCACCATAAAAAATGCTGAGACACTCAGCAATTTTTTAAGCTGCAGGAAACTTCAGTGACCAGAACTGTCAGCTCCTATATAAATTGAAAAGTTCTTAAAAAGATTATCTCATTCATAGTAATCCGCATAACAGCAAGAAATCTGCCAACCCACCTCAGGTAATAGCAGCAAATCTTGAAAAATTGATCCTTTACTAAATGCGAAGCTTTTTTAAACTAGGTTCTGGTAGGTATACCCATTTATAGTCAACGCAGTATTTTTGAGGGTGGTATTTTGTGGGTTTTTTCCCTTACATTGCACTGCATAGCATTCAAAATATTCCACATAGGTTCCTGCTCAGCCAGACTCTCATTCCCATATTCAGAAATAATTTCATCAGTTCTGTTGTTCCATTGTTTGTGGAGTTGTTAATAAATATTTATAGCATCTGATACATGCATATTGGTAACAGCGTGGATGGACATCACAATCCATGATGTTTTATTGATATTCAGGCTTCTTCAAGTGTTACTTCAAGGAGCAATATTTGCCATCAATTTGCCAAGTATGATTTAAGACATTTCATAGTCATTGCGTTAATGGGAAAGTTGAAAGCATATGGGAAAGATAAATGAGGCAACTCAAATCACATACATAGCACAGGCAGACAAAAGGTGATTAGCCCAAATGGAGTCAGAAGAGCCAGGAAACAATGTAGTTGCACCTAATCTGTCCTGAAATACTAAATCATGCTTATTTTACTTATTTTTAATAAGCACAGCACCATATAATACTAAGCGTAAAACAAACATTGATTCTAGACTTACTATCATGCAAATGGTGTGAGGAACATAGAATCGAGCCAGGACATGTATTGCTTTGGGCCAGTGGAGTTAATAGTTCACGTTGACGCTAGATTAGGCATCTTTGCTGAGACTGTTAAAATACACCTTCAACAGAAATTGAAGTGGACAAGCTGATCACAAACGTGTGAATATAAACAGTGTAGCATGCATGCAGAATACATGCAGAGGAGAACTCAGGCCACTGAAAGATTTTATGATGAAACAAGAAAAAAATCAGGCTTCTCCAACTCATTCCTCTTCCTACAGCCATCCTAAAAACAAAACTCAAAAGCTTGCGCATCAAATGCTGATGTAACCATAATTTATTATACTTCAGTAACACTTAATTAGGGTTGAGATCAAGTGCAATTACAGTTCATATAAAATAAATTTAACTGAAAAAATTTCAATCCATTTTCCTAGCACAAATAGCTGACTCCACAATGCATGATCCCCGACAATTCCAATATTTCATTATGTAAATCCATCATATAAAACAGGGACAAACCCATCATTATAAATCAACAGTTAATGAAGAAATCTTGATGATGTAGATGCACTTTGAAGGAGTAAAACTAATTTATTTGTGCTGTACTCTGCCAGAATAGGAATAGAGTTTGGAGAAGTGCATGAGCCTTATGAGAACATTGTCCTTGGAGATTTTCTCAAACCATAAATTTTGAAATTATTGAATAGAGAAGCAGCCAGGCCAGTATGGATTCAGTACAGATTATTTGCCATATAATACTGTGAGGACAACTTAAGCTATTGGAGTTGCTGTATGTAGAAAAATAAAAAAGCTTTAAAGTGGAGCAGCAACAGTTACAGTTACCAACAGCTGTGTTGGTATTTATTGTTGCATCTCGTTGTTAAAACCAAAGATCCTTGTTCCCTAGATTAGATCTTTGCTTGTACCTAAAATACAGGTTCAAACAATAAAGTGAGCAATCCTTTAGTATACTTTGCATGCCATGATACCAGTAACTTCTACTATCAATCGCACAGGGAACTACTGCTATCCCCTGCTAGCAGACACAACTTAGAGGGACTTCCTTGATCATCCCTCAATAAAAAATAAAGCTGCCTCATTGCTGATTTCACATTCCTGAATTGAAGAGTATGTTTTTTGCAGGGGAGAAATTGGAAATATGTTTCCGTGCACTCCCCTTTACTATACTGAACTATGCTGAATTCCTCAAATTAAGTTTTCCACATATTCTGCTCTACCTGCTCAACATGTAGATTATTCAACTTTAATCAAATGGTAATACAGCATACAGTGAGAGCCGAGTATTATATTTTAATTAATTGAAAGAAAAAATTATATTTACCACATTATATAATTTATTAAATTAAATTTATGTACATACCTCTTCTTCATAATTATCAGCACCAATATTGCCAACTGGGTAAAAAACACCAGGATTTGAAAACTGATATACTAAAAGTCTAAAGTAGTGTATAAACATTATTTTGAACAAGTGAGCAATACAATAAAAAATTCCAGAAGCTCCTATATGATCACGACTATTATTTAGAGAGATTCCAACAAAAGTAGAATTTTTTTTTTCTGAAACCCGCATCATAGACTAAGAGGTTTCAGACAAAGTACAGCTCACTCTGTTGGGCTTAAAAAGGAAGTCATAACTTTCTTGGAAGCAAGAATAAAAGCTGTTGAGCAGTGGTGCTTCACTGAAGAAAATTCGTATTTCTTTATTTCTCATTTGAATTATAATGGCACATAATTCTCATAACTATTTAAGGACTCCTTTGAGCTGTAAGACACTAAATGAAAACAAAAAGAGTTGATTTTGCCCATTTTCAGTGAAAACAAATTTTCACCTACAGTATCTAGATACTGTGATACTAGATGCTTTCATGGAATTTGGAAATTACACACTTCTTTTTCTTTCATCATTGTGAGGCAAACAGTACATTCTTAGGCAGTAGCAGGAATGAAAAAGCAACAAGTTTCCTGGTTATTGCACCTTTGCTCCTCTTTTTGCTGTACAAATTAATATTGTAGTGCTTAACAAATGAATCAGCAGCATGGTTCTCTGCTTGAGACTTCACACAGTCTAAACTAGATCACTCAAAAGGGATGACGAAAAACAGAAGACAGAGGAAAAAATAATCAAGGTGATCATAAGCATGTATAGTTACAGTGCAACTTTTCGGAACTTAGTGTTCTTCTCTTAAAAAGCAGGAATTGTATGTAAATATGGAGTCTCCAGGTAGGTCTACACAGGTAACAGCATTTTAATCACAGTTACCTGCATAACTTCAATACTAAATTAATTTAAAAATGTCTAAATAAATACAGTGGTTACAATCTCGGCTGTATCAAGCTGCAAGTGTTTTGTCATTGAAAAATTTCATGCAGTGATATGGAAGATTTTCAGTTTTGTTGAGATTCGAGCCAGGACTTTATCTAAATATGTCTTTCTATCAGCAAATTTGTTAAGCACTGTATGTGAAAATCACATCAAGACAGGGTCATATTTTTCACGCATATAAAATTCCATTTTATTTTAGAAGAAAGCTGGAGACTAATTTACACTTAACTGTAACTAGTAAACATTCGATTTCCATAATACTTCCAAGGAACCCTATGGCTGATGTAAAAGTAATAATAGATCCAATGCCAACTAATATACAAGAAATATATGTTACTATCTGGTTGTCCTCCGAAAAACACTGTAACACAGTGCATTTGTACTATTACTTCTTTTCTGGTTTTGTTGTTTTGTTTTTTTTTTTGAGACTTCCACTGACAAAACTTATCCTAGAAAAACAATTAAATCTTTTAAATGCCATTACTGAAAGAATGGAAATTGTAGAATGACAAAATTCTATTATTATTATTTATACTTACTTTCACAGAAAGAAAGCAATAGTTTTTCATAAATTCAGATGATGGTAACAACATATGAGATGTAATCAGAACATTCTCAACTGAATAATGTGAACCACTCACAATGAAATCAGAGAACAATTACAAATTTACAGATTTTTTCTGTTTGCCAAAAATTATTATTACACATGCAAATCCCACAGAGGCATAGATACGGCTCTCATTAGATCCAGATCCAGACTCAGATACAGTGCTATCCTCCTTCTTTGTGAATGGCTACTTACTTCTGTACGCTTCAAAAATGTTTGCATAGATATGGAAAGTAGTAGGGATTTTCATTACTTCCAGCTCAAATGTTTTCTCCCAAAATTACTGCATTGTGTGGTTCCCATCCCATCAATTTGGAACACATGCTTCTTAATATTGCCAAGGCAGTCAAGTCTTTAATCTTTAAGAGCATAGCTGTTGTTAGGTGACCCAAAACTTACTTTTCTGTGAGAAAAAAAAAAAATTTGTTAGACACTCTAGGAAAAAGGAATGTCCATATGGAGGGGCCTGGGCTCTAAAGCTTTTATTCATTCCACCCAAACATTCACCTAAAGCATCTATAATCTTGTCATATTCAGTCCGAATGCAGTCTGGTATATTATATGAAGAAAAGACGAATAAAGCTGATTTATTTTTCAGTGATTCATCTGTAAGCTGTAGATCAAGAGAAATAATTAAGTTACACAAATTGTAATAAAATATAAATTGTTGATATAGTGATATATGTTTTCTCCTATTTTGATAATCATATCATCTAATCATGGAAAATACACTCAACAGAAAAACCCCCTACAACTATGCAGTTCAATCCAAGACTGCTACCTTGCGAAAATGAAAATCTTTTGCTCTCAATTACATAGAACCATGCAACAATAAAATTCCTTGAGTTGGACGGACATGAGAGATCACCTAGTTTCAAATCTCCTTCCATGGGCAGGGACACCTTCCACCATACCAGGTTGCTCAAAGGCCCATGCAGCCTGGACTTGGACACCTCCATGGATGGGGCTTTTTTCTTAAAAAACCCTCCAAATTACTAAAAAAAAAAAAAAAAAAAAAAAAAAATTATTTTTTACTCCAANAAAAAAAAAAAAAAAATAATCTATTTTTACTCGCATAACACACTGAATAAATTGTTTCTGTCAAATAAAAACCACAGGCCAACTGTCAGAAGCATAGGACCTAGAGCCTAGGAAATGAAAAAGGAGGATTGTTGTTTTAATTAAAAATGTCTTTAAAATATTTTGAAGATGCTAAATAAGAAAACTGGGGGTTTGCCACAAAAATCCATTGAAGACACTTAAATAGTAGTTCTGTATAAGTGTTTTATCTCTTATTTTCATTCTTTAATTTTCAGTTTTGACTCACAGCTGAAAATCTAATCATATATTCAGATAAATACGAAAAATATAATTAAGCCTATCAGTTACAATGAGATTTATTTTCTTCAGATAATGTTTTATAAATTTAACCGCTTATCTGATGCATTGAACAGTTATAGTAGCAACAGTAGAAGCATCGAGGTGGTGTCTGATCTCAATTGCTTCTAATGTTACACTGTACACAGGCATGGATTTTTTTATATATTCTTTTTAGCTTTAACTGTTAAAGACATTTGAAAGTACCATGTATTTTAGGAGATTCGTACATTAAGAGTTACATAGCCTGGCATACACTTGTGCTTATATTGTTCAATGCACTTACTAATTATTAAGGACACCATCTGATATGAAGAGATAACAAACGTGAAGTTTTTGCAGTCAAAATCTATCTTGCCTTAACAACTTATTTTAGATACAAAACATATACTAAATATGTATGAATTCGGTTTTTATAAGAAAAGATTCGTCACACACAAGCTTCGCTTGCCCTATCAAGGTCCTCAATGCCTGGATTATAAAACTTTGGCTGCAGAATTGCGGAGCAAAGAAAGCTTTAGAAACTTTCTCAAAGCAGCTCCACAGTGGAGTGGAGTCAATAATGGGGTCAGTAACACACCACGTAAACTTATGGACTGTATGAGATAACTGGCTTTTCACTTTCCCTGAACAAGTCCCACTGCTTTTAAGAGTAATAAAATTTCATGATAATTTTCAAAACCAGAATGTATTTAAAAAAATGGTGTGATGCATTATTCTATTAGAAAACCCCTTAAAAACACACGAACAGTTACATATGTCACTTGAAATCTGACATCTGCAATAGTTCTGTAGTAATAACCATGTGGTTTCAAAGCTTTATTTTGAGCAATTTTCATAATAATTCAGTTTATCTAAAATTTGCCTAAAAATTAGAAATATCATCTCTATAAAATTACTTACACTTTACGCTACATAGTTTTTACATGAGAAAATCCTTACCAGCATTGAATATTTCCATCCTTAAAGAGCACAGTCTAATAGTGATACACTTCTTGAAGCCCAATGTAATCGCATTCTTACAACAGAGAAGTTTTCTTCTGCTGACTAGCCCTGACTTCCTGGATACAGGCAACAGGCTGACAGAAATGTCTCTTTTATTGACAAAGTTGTTTCCTAAATACATGTGACCTTCAATCACCATGATCACAGCACAACTCCATTGCAAAACAAGTATCAAGTGCACTTTCAACTCAGTGCTTAAAAACTTGACCACACTGAAAAGTTACAGGATTCTGTAAAGTGTGGATTTCAAATGGGTGAGTTTCCATTGTGTTATATTTAAATACCTTCCTCGTCCGTAACACCGGTGAGAAAGCAATAAACTGTTTCCCATGAATCCAGTATTTTGTGCTTAAAATCTCTAAATCTTTCACAAAGTTATTCAGTTTATACTAAAGAGAGTAGATGGGAAACCCCCTACCATTCTTGGCAGAACCTTCCCATGGCTCCTAAAATGCACGTTTTCTACCTAAGATCTGACTTTTTTACTTCAGCTGTTTCTTTTTTTTGTTATACCTGTCTTTGTATCTTGGTATTTCTCATCAGACTTAGGGTCAGATGCTTCCCCTATGAACACAGTACACACTAACACGATGCTGTCTGCACCCCTGTTATCACTTTTGCTAGACTGAGTTGTGCAAAGCCTTTAATTCTCCGACTGGACGTTTTCTGCAGGCTCCCTCCCAAATCGCCGGAGACTGACGTTCTGCACAGGCAGACAGCGACAGCACAAGGGCGAACGATCTTAAACCCAAAGCACAGAGACTTTGATTAGATGCTAGGAAGGAATTCTTTACTCAAAGAGTGGCGACGCATGGGAATGGGTCACCTCAAAACAAGCCAAGCCGAATCCAAACCACCACAAAACTTCACCAAAAACCACGCAGCAACGAAGCGCCACGAGCCGCGCTCCGCCCCGGGCCGAGCGGCACCTCCTGCCCAAGTTTGGCTCCTCCCGCTGCCCGTCCGAGCCGCTGTTTCCCGTTGCCGCGGTAACGCTCGCGGCGGCGGGGCTCTCGTCCTCCGCACGGGGCGCCTGGACGGCCGCGCTCGGCGGTGCGGAACTTCAGTGCGGAGGGGCGGCCGGCCTCCGGGGACCACCGGGGAGGCGGGTGTCCCGGGAGAAGCTCGGGCTTAGGACGAGTAGGTACATAGAGGAGACAGGGGGGAGTGAAGGGCTGCGGGCGCCCCGAGGAGTGTACTACAGGTCCCAGCATGGCAAGGGGCAGCGCAGCCGGCCTCTCCTGAAGACGTGCTGGGCGGGGCTTTCTCCGCCGCTCTGCTTTCTGGGAGGTGTAGTTTTACAGTATCACAGTATCAGCAAGTTTGGAAGAGACCTTAGAGATCATCAAGTCCAATAATCTAACAGCAGCCCATCATCTAAACCATGGCACCAAGCGCCTCATCCAGCCTACTCTTGAACACCTCCAGGGTGGGTGACTCCACCACCTCCCTGGGCAGCCGATTCCAATGGCGGATCACCCTTTGTGCGAAGAATTCTCTTGGGCTGGGATCCGCTTCATGCTGTGCCGGTGGAGATGAGCCTTTTCCTCTGCCTGGGTCCATCCACAAGTCTTGTATTTCTCTGGCTTTTGCCACTTCTCACTGCTTTTTCCATATCATTAAAACTTCATTGGTTGCTTTCTGGCTTATTTATCTTATTTGGTAATTGTTAATACTTATTTATTTATTGTTCAAAGCTTTGTTTTGGTTTGGTTCAGGTTTTTTGACACTTTGTAGCTATTAGGACTGGAAAAAATTCCTTGTGAGCTTTAGGTCAGAGCACTGATGCTGACCACAAGGAGTAGAGAGCAGGCAGAGATTTTTAATAGTGAAATTTGGTAACATTTGGTACCATAATTTAGGTGATGGGTTGCTATTAGATTATAGGTTGGACGTGATGATCTTTAAGGTCTCCTCCAGCCTTGCTGATACTGTGATACTTGTAAAAATTTGAGGGGTGGTCTGAGGGGGATTCTTCTGCCACAAGGTAGCTTTTTTTTTTTTTTTTTCTTGTTGGTATGGAGAGAGGTGTTTATGTTTTGAGCAGCTGTTCAATAAATACCTCTGAATGAACTAGGCTGAATGAACACTCTTTATTTTGGTTCATGCCATGCTGAAAGGTATTATTTTCTTTGTGTAGCTTTGAAAACAGATAAGACACTGTGGAAAGTAGAATGTCAGAAGATACTGAAGGAATTGAAAAAGAAATAGAAACTGAACTTGGCAGAATCAGTGTTACTTCCTTTGAAGCAGATGATCTTGACACAGACGAGCCTTTGGGTGACACTGAGACAGTAAGTATTCAATGAGCTGAAACTGCTTCTTTCTGCTTGAAAGTAGTGCAGGCACTGAAAAGCTTCTCTGATGAATGGAAGTTCTACTGACAGATCTAACCTGAGCATTTCTTCCTAAAAAGTAGTCTCAGTGCTTTTGCTTCATGAAAAGTTTAATCTCCAATGGTGACAAGGCAATAAGATGAATATGAGCCTTCTGCTTAAGTGAGAAAATCAGACCTGGAGATTTTGTTTCAGAGTACTCTGAAGCTGAAATATTTGATTGAAACTAAAGAGGTAGATTAAATCTGGATGAATAAGACAATGATTCTTCATTGAAATCTATATTTAAATCCTACAAGAGACTGTCTTATGATATTACTTGGGAGACTTGGAGAGATTAGTTTCGTATAAATGGATGCTTCAAGTCATCTTTTTGAATGACTTCTTGTTTGGGGGAATGATTTTGCACTGAAATACAATCAGTTATTTGGGTCCTTTTCAGCTGTTTTAATCTTTCAGACTCACAGCAAAATGATTGGTTTGTAGCATATCAGGGTAGATAATATTGGTCATGCATGACTATAAATCATGTTTGATGTGACATAAAGGTAGACAAAAGCATCATTGGTAGGTGCTTATGCACTCACATACTGAATGTCAGCAGGCTTTACTGCAATCTGCACATCTGAGAGAAGTCAGTCCATTTTCTTGCAGTAAAAGACATTCTTGAACAGAAGGTTTCTGTGTAGTAAAGAAAGTTGAAGCATTAGATTTACATGCATACTTTAAACACTAGATTCTTTAAAAAATAGATTAATTGTAAATTTACTTAAGAATTTTAAAGAAGATGATCCTGGGTATTGTAGGTATTTGTTCCTTTTTGTCTTATCCTTTTCCTTAATTTCTCGATCCAACACAGTTATAAGCACAATGTTAATTGAAACATGTTCCTGAAAATAGTGCAAGATAAGCTACTAACATTTGTTTAGAATCTAATTAAAATTAGAATTGTTAATTGTTCAGTGGATGGCAGGACAACAGAAAGAGTGTAGGAATTGGGGAAAATTTTAGTGGCAATTGCTATTAAATCTCCATTGATGTTTTATAGGTGAAGCCAAAATAAATCTTTATTCTTACACGTCAAGTATTTGCCTCTGGTCAAAGCTGTGAGGTGGAAATGCAGAATTTATGTCAAAAGTTGTGTTTCTCTAGATTTCAGATGGCTTACCAGAATCAGTTCTCTCCTATTTAAACTTTATCAAGAGCTGCAATCAAGATGCTGAAAAGCTTATACTGCAAGACTTCGAAGATGAACAAACTACAAGTAAGCAGGATCACAGTTAAAATGTTTGTGTATCTCATATTGCCAGTGGAAGTTAGACTAACAGTCATTTTTAAAATAATGCAAACTTTTAGGTAGGGCAAGCTGTGACACCTATTCCATCAGCTTCTGAATGTGTGCTGAAAACCTCCAGGAATAAAAACCATGCAATGCCATCTTCTAGGATTAACATCTAAGTGTGAATTGAACTTCTCTAAAAATTCATCTAGTGCTGAAGAAGGCGAGTTGGAAGATCACTCTGAAACAAGGCCTGGGCCAGATTCTTCATGAGAATCTAAAATGAAGTCAGTAGGAGCTGAAGTTCAGAGTTCAGATACAATTGACCCCCCATAGAATATGTTTAAAGTCTGTCTTGAGAGATGCCCAAGCCAGCATTAAATGAGTTAATATGCCAGAGAGCTGGCATTGTCTGCTCCATTAGTGCCATAGTCTTTGTGAACAGAATTTCAACGTTGTCTATACATCTTGATGTTCGAGCAACATTCCTTTTTTATCTTGTTATTTAAAGGATAAAAATGCGATCTTTTTCATTGTTTCTATGTCAGTTTTTGACCTATTTCATACAAATTCTACTGTATTTTTCTGCACAGAAAATGTTGTGCTGTGTTCCATGCTGTGGAATCCTCTTTCATATTGGCTGTCACTGTATTCTTGCAGTATCGTTGTGTGTGTTTCTGCTACACATATTTGCTGCTTTTAATGTAGATAAATGATTCCCATATATATTTGAGTAAAACTGGGGGGAGAAGGAAAGGGAAAAATATCCCAGCTTTATTTTAGTTTAAACAAATTGAGTAGCTAAGCAGTATAGCCCATAATTGAGCACTAATATGGGATTTTTCTCTCTGTGAAATAAATTATATATTTATTTTTTCTTTAGGTGCCATTTATGAATTAGTTTCTTGTCATGCTTCTGAATCAAATGAAGATCCAGAACAATTTAGGGAAAAGGTATTTTTTTTAAATAAAATATTTGTAGTGGACAAAATTCTGATAAACAATCTATATAACTTGCTTTGGTGACCTCCTAAGGAAACCTATGAGCGTGTTCAGTTTTGTTTCTCATTTCTCTCAGACTATCTATAAGATATGTTTATACATACAACTCTTTGGAACTGAGGCATCAGCTGTAATACACCCGGTCTGTAAATTTTAAAATTCAAAATAAATTCTCTGTATTAGTACTTGAGATACTGAGGACAAAAATCAACAAAATTAAGTAAAACTGAATTTATTTATTGCTAATTATTTGCATGCTATTATCTTATTAGTATGATAACACTTTTAAGCTTCTGTAATCTTAATTTTTTATGATGATCAAGAATATGTGCTACTATTGATCTTGCTCTTAGTGTATTCCATTATTTTCTAGAAAAAGTAAACATAAAAATGTCTGTACCTTTTAAAGACAGATCAAGAGTCATGAACCTGAGTTCTATATTGTCATAGGATTTGACTGAATAAGTCACTGAAGTTCTTAGAAAAACCCTGTAATTTAATCACTTTTGTTTTGTTGCCTGGCTTTTATTAGTGAGCACTCTTGCAAACATGATTTTTTGTTCTCAGAAAAGCATTGTTAGGGCAGCACAATTCATGTGACTTCAACTGCATTACAAATATTAATGTATGCCCCAAGCATGTGATGAACAGATGATAAATGAGCAGGACTAGATTACTTGCCAACAAAGAACAATGAAACAAATATAGCAATTTTTGTGCCCATAGTATTATTTTGGAACAGACTTCTTAAAAATTTACCGTTACTAGTTCTTCGCCTTTGTGTATAATAGCATTAATGCGTAAATATAGTCCTTGCTTCCACAGAAAATAAAATAAATTCCAAATCCAAAACATACATTTTTCCAAGTCAAAATATAAAATCTATTTTAAAAAGCCTGTAGGAATATTATGTCGTTTGGGAAATACTGAAATATTTTGACTGGTGTGTTTGCGTTATTCAATGTGTAAGGATTCTAGAAAGTACTAAGTTTGATGTTGTTATACTTGCCATATGATAAAAAGCTTATCCTTGTTCTGGAAGATTTTTATAATTATCTCCTTTAAAATTTTGTTTCTTGTTTTTTTAATAACTATTAAACTCTATTAGATACTATTTGAAATTGAAAATGAAGACTTGCAGATTACTACAACACCTAGTTATAGTCAGTGCATCAGTGATGAACTGGTCACTGATGACCACCACATGCTTACAGGTAAGCAAACGTGTTAGTCGTTTGGTGCAGTTGGTCTTTAGCATCATATCTTTATTTCCTGCTTTTCTGTTTCCTAAGTATTATAACATTCTTTTTAAAGAATTTCGCCTTAAAGTGTAGAGCAGGGCTTGATACTTGATGAATAAACAGTGTGCTTTTACCTCATTTCAGAATGACAAAATCATCATAGGAATTGGTATCAACAAAAAACAATTTAAATAATTATTAATACAAATTGTTCCCCAATGCTTATTAGTAAATAAAATATTTGCTTGGTTGATTACAATTTCATAGCTGGTCTTGAAATGAGCATAAGCCTTACACATCCTGAAGTAGAAGAAAAGTGTAGACAAGCATTTGAGCTTGAAGATGAGAAGAGGAGAAAGTGGAAAGCTGAGAGAGAATTACTGGAAAAACAGAATGAAGACGAACATGCAAGAAGGGTGCAGCATCTGCAGCAATTTGAGGCTGAAAGAATAAAGTTAGACCTTCTTCATAAGGTAATTAATGATATTGGAGCAAATCTATTCCCATCCAAACTATCTTAATTCAAGATCTAATAGGAAGAGAGTGTATCTCAAACTGTATGACTGTTCTTAACTCTGTCTACTTGTTTAACCAAGGTGATTTCTAAGACATATTTAAGTATATTGCATTGGCTTTTGTGTTTGCTGCTTCGATCAACAGTGAATGAATTTGCTATGCTGAATGTGAAATTATTCTTTAAGCTTTGCACCTATGAGGTCTTTTTATTAAGACAACAGTAGTGAAAGTTGTGCTGTATTAATCACAAATGAAAAACAGTCACTGTGCTTTAATAGGAAATACTTGCCTACTTTGGACCTCCCATCCCAATTTCAGATTTAGATTTAAGTGATCGGAACCAAAATCATTCAGTTCAGCAGTGCTGGTGCTGTGCTTCATCTAGGTATTATAGTATTATTAACAAAAGTTATAGTACTTCCTTTCCTTGTCTTTTTCCGGGAAACTGACTCAGGTTTTATCTACTGAGTTCTGCCAACAGACTCCACACACGAGCCACATGCTGACTGGTTGCATTCTCACAGTATCTAGTCTGTGTTTTGCTATAGTGTGTGGTGCATACTGGAGGATGAAATTTTATAGCTTTCCACAAAAGAGCATAAGAATGTGAAGAAATGTAATTATCAAATATTATACTTGTGAGGCCACAGTATTTTATTATTTAGCCTAAATAATTGTGTTTTGAGAGGTGCATTCACACTGCATTTTCAGGTAACTAATTTGTGGCTTTCCAAAGAGGTGGGCACCTTGGTCCCACCAAGGTAATTCAAGTCACCAAAATTAAGGAAGGTCTTAATAAGTGAAAAGACCTCTGGCCAGTTCAGTGTCTGCTATAGCTCTCTTTTCAATAGGCCACAAAATTGATAGGCCTCCTTGGCTCTTTGATGTCGCAAATCATTTTAGATTTAGCTCTCTTTCACTTGACCAAGTGGAGCATGGCACTTTGGTATTACTGTTGCTAGAGTACTGTTTTTGGAGGTGAGAGATAGAGACTAGCTTCCCCCATTACAGAAGGATTTAGATGTCTAGTTTCCCGTTGTCTGAAGAGCATGCTTCTGGGTATCTATAAAAAACAGTGCTTAGAAACCTGGGAGACTTTATGTTCCAAGCTGGAAGTGCTAGTTTGTTTATACTGCTTTCTTCATATCCTTCTCTGTATTTGGTTGATACTGATACATCTTGATTTCACCATGAATTACTTGAGCTTTAGTTTCCACTGAGAAGCACTTACAGTGGAAAAAGTTTGTCTAGCTTTACTGAACAAAATTGCCATTAGAAAGATTCTGATACTGTCAGTACAGACCAGTGCAATTAAAGGGAGACTGTTCATGCTGCTGTTCAGGTATGTTTCAGTTTTCGGCCTGTACATTCAAGGGTTTTATAAGTGTAATTTTCAGTAGTAGTACAGAATTTGAAAAGGAAGGTGGCAGTTGCTTGGGTCAGTCAAGATGCTGACTCTCTGAAATACGCATCTCTCGATACATGACCAAATCTGCATTACTGATGCAAGTATCCTGGTGTTTTTATTTTATTTTCATCTACACACAGCCGATTTTCTTATTTAAATTCAAGCTTTCACAAAAGTGGACTGTTGGAAAGTCAAGAAGATGTGTGAGAGGATACATGGGAAGAGGGTGTCTTGTATTATTCCAGGTTTTGTACAACATTCATTTATGTTAATTTGTTGTGCAGAAACGCCAAGCTGCAATAGAAGATGAGCTAAAGAAAGAAGAAAAAGCTTGGAGAGACAAAATGATGCAACATGAGGTAAGGTTACAATGAGCTTTTGTCAAAAGACTGTGAGATTACTGTCATACATTTGGGAATAAATGTTATCCTGGAACAGTTGATATACTAGATTGTCTCTATTAATGATAAATATGTTCCAACACCTATCCCATTCTAAAAGTCTGTCCTAATTGTTTTGGCCTAGGAATTGATCGTGAAGTTACAGTTGCAAATGGAGGAGGAGAAAAAGGCCTTGGAAGAGCAGAAAGCAAAAGAAAGACAACAACTGGCTGAAAAACAGAATATAGCTGCTGTGAAAATCCAAGCTAGATTTAGATCATTTTTAGTCCATAAAAAATACGCTCCCATCTTAAATGAATGGAAATACAAAATGAGAAAGAAGCAGAAAATAGTAGAACAAATAGAGAGAGAAATGAAAGAAAGAGAGGAAATGCTGAAGAAGCAAGTGGAAGAAAATAGGCAAAAGAGAGAGAGAGAAGAGGGAAAAAAGAGACAAGAAGAACTTGAAGGACAAGAATATTTGGAACAGGTGAAAGGGCATGAGGAATATGAGAAAAAGGAAGAAAGTCTGAGACTTGAAAAACAACTGCAAATAAGAGAAGAACAGAGAAAACTAGGACAGAAAGGAGCAAAGATGAGTGAAAGTGAAGAAAATAACAATGAAAACATAAAAAATGTTTATAAGACAGAAAATATGGAGGTAAGAGAACAAAAGAAAGAACTACATAAGCAAGCAGATGAACAAAAACTTGCTGAAATGATGGATGAAACAAGTAATTGGATTGTTCCAGCAGAAAGAAATTTGACACCAACATCAAATATGTTAGGCTCTGGGAAGGAACACTCTTCTCAAGTAAATAAAGAGAACATATACATGGATTCAGTAACACAAGTAGAAGAAAATTGCTCACAAACCAGGTATCTTAGTAAAGCTCCAAACAGTCATGCTTCAAACGATGAATCTCTTAATGTTGGAGCTAATGATGTGGCAAAAAACAAGACAAACGGCATATGCAGCAGTCCACCAAATATCCAACAAAATGATAGTAATAGAAAAGTTGTAGATCAATTTTCTCAGTGTGAAACAATGAAGAAAACTGTGTTTCTAATAGGAAATGCTCATAAGAAAGTCAGAGACACCTGGAACAGAATTCAAGATGTAGCAGCATCTTCCATATCCAGCAGTCCATCAAATGTCCAGCCAAATGCTACTGATACAGAAGTTAAAGATCAATTTTCTCAGTATGAAACAAGGAAGAAAACTGTGTTTGTAATGGAAGATACTAATGAGGAAGTCAGACACACCTGGAGCAGAATTCAAGCTATAGCAGAGTCTTCCAGTTACCTAATTTTTCCTGATGATATTGAAAAAAAAAGAATAAACTGGATCAACACATGTAAATCTTGGTCTAAAATATATGAAGAAAACCAAAGAAAGCAAGCAACTATAAAAAAACGACCAAGGAAAAGTTCAGTTAGTAAGATGCCTCCATTAAGTGCACAAAAGATAATTCATAGTGGCCCTTGGAGTACCTTGCAGCAGGTAACTATATAACTATACAGAAGACTTAGAATGAAATGAGAAGCCATACTATCACTCTTTTTAAATTTGGTATGTCAGAAGAACGCTGTTTTGGAAGAGAAGGATGGTATTGTTGATTAGGATATAGATTTTGTGAGATTTCCAATGCCTAAGAGCAGTGACGGTGACTTTTGAATTCCTGTGAGGGTCGTGGTGCAGACTGCTGTGGAATTAGTCTTCAGATGATTGATAGTATCCTAAACCTGTAGATGATTGATAGTATCCTAAGCCTGTAAAAGGCAAGAGGTCCTATTGTCTGCTAAATCAACAAGGTTTTGCCTTTGTATGAAGGCCCACATTTCAGCTCCTGCTCAACTAGCCACTTCAGAGTTTTGAGAGGACTAGTCTCTGCTAGAAGCAAGACATTACTGATTACCTTATAGATGATGTTTGGCCATAAAACACATGTCCTGGTTCCCAGGACTTAGTTTTTTCATACCACTTATTAACTTCCCACTGTATGCTTTGTGCTCTCATTTTGCTATCCACTCTGAGATTGCATACTAGACTATACATACTTTTAATCTGAACTATTTTTTCTGTTCTTTTACACTCGTTATTTATGATATTGTAATAATTGTTTTCATACTAACTTTTCCTATTCAACAGATCAAACCCATCATTTCCATCCTTTTCTCTATGAAAAAATGAACATGAGTTTCTTGTATTTTCTAGAGCATTAGTAGATAGTAGCTTTAGTCTCTTTTTCATCTTAAAGAAAATGACTGTAATGTGATGTTGTACAATGGATATTCAAAAAAATTAATTTTATTTATCAATAAATACATCTAGGTCACAACACTTACACTTGAAGATTTGCCAGCTTGTAGCCTCTCAACGTTATCTGAGTGTACAAATCTTCAAGTTTTGACTCTGAGGCGCTGTGGACTAGTTGCTCTGGAAGGACTAAGTAGCTGCAAGGACCTAAAGTATATCAATGTGGAGGTACCAAGGATATTTGATTCTCTATTGTACCGTGGGGAGAACTGCCAGTTTTGCTTCTTAGGCGATTATATACTTGTGACAAACTGAATATATAACTTTTAGTGCCTTCAGAGCATAGGAATATCAACAAAATACTCCCAAAAATGAACAAAGTCGTACCAGCAGATTTACAGTGCATTTATCAAAAAACTGCATGCTGAAAATATCAGTCTAGGATTAGCATTAGTATGTCACACTGATCTCTCTCCCTTACCTGTCTCTGATTCATGAGTGGACAGATGCTGTTCACCATAGCAGGTGATCTGCTTGAGCAGGAATAGGTAGAAGAAAGAGTCCTTTCCAGTACACACCTTAAATATTAATTAAAATTACTAACATATATACTCAAGAAACAGCACAGTGAGTTACTCTAGAAGCATAATGTCTAGGTATTCACTACTTTTATATGGCCTTGTTTAATGACTAAAGAAAACTTCTTCCCTGTGATGCATCTTCATTCCAGAATTGACAGTTGACAATTTATATGACACAGCTTTGTTCACATTTTTAATTTCATGTGTTTTAGCAACATCAATTTACAAGAAGAAGAAAAGACCAAGCCCAGCAACTAGTGAATTTGAGGTCTCTTATTAAAATGCCCTGGGGAAGGGGATGTTAAAAAAGCCAAATCTCTTGGGGGAATAATAATAACTCATAGAACAATACTAATGTTTGTGACCAAAATGCCTGTAAATGCAGGCTTCCACTTTTAGTAAATAGGATTCCAGCAAAATTACAGCAGTCTTCGTTAGTGCCTAGCAAATATGATAGTTTCTTTGCAGTTTTTAGCTCAGTCTCATTTGGGAAGTTAAGACAGCATATCTGGAAAAGCCTACTCTGTCCTTACCTTCTTCTTACACTTTTTGGTTCAGTTTCTGGGCATTTTTGAGCCAGAATGAAGTTCAAGATAAATTTTTGTTCTATTCCAGCAGGACACAAATGCAGTTTCTATGACTCATCATTTTATTTTCCTAATTGAAATAAACAGATGCCCTTCCTCCTAGCTAGAAGTTTAGGATTAAAATAAGCAATTATGGCAATTTGCTATGTTTCTATTGCTATTTCGCTTCAGATGCTATTTAATATGCTTATTTTCTTTTGTTGCAGGAGAACAACATTCAGATAATTGACTGTGAAAACCTAGAAAATCTGTGTATTCTCATTCTGAGTAAGAACTGCCTTTCATCAGTTTATGGCTTAGATGGCTGCAAAAATCTCCAAAATCTTGAACTTTCCTACAATAGAATCACTCGAATTGGTAAGAAAGTAATTCCAATTTGTATAACAATATTTATGCTGTTTATATTCAGAATTATATTCCACTTGAATTCAGAGCCAGTCAGCTTCTAAGCCCAAGGAGAGTTAAGAGACAGATTTATTAAAAACCTGCATTTTAAAGCATACTCGACTTCATATTTATTTGTAGTAGAGCTTAACTATTGCCATGTGTTCCATCTACCAGATCATATAACTATTGTCAGCCAAAAAGAATTGAAATCTGAAAGGGCCACTAATATTATTTACACTAACTCAGTTGGAATATATGAGTAGCCTGAGTTGAGTTTATCTACAGAAATAATGGATGTAAAGCTTAGCCTTGCAACTGCAGATAATTCCAGTGTGTTCCTGACTGACGTAGTAACTAGTTATATAGAAATTGTATCATATGTCTGAGTCTGCTGGACATCAGGAAAATCATTTAAAACAATTATTAAGCTTATAGATGAACACATTAAAAAAAACCATGGCTGAACACGGGTAATGCAGTTGTGTTATAAATTACAAGGGCAAAGAAAACAGGAAATAGGAGAGCTTCAAAATAATTTTGTAGCTGTACATGCTTTAATGTTGATATTTTCAATATTTGCTAATATCTGCAAATATTAGTACTCATGAAGATAGTTTTTAATACCTGAGAATGAAAGTGCTTGGGATATCTATGTAAAAGCATATCAGTACCCTCATGAGAAACAGTAAAATAAAATGCTTAAAAGTCTTCATCTATATCCTTGTGACAAATAATGCTCGTTGAGATTCTTATTCAGATTTATCTCATTTGGTAAAAATGTCTTCCAGAATACTGTAAGAATGATACAGTATTAGTGGATGGCATTTAAGAATGTGGCATCTGTGTGGAGGGAAGTATCTTTGTACAAGCCAAGTAAAATCCTCTTGTACTTTCTCTTTTGTGCAGTGCGCTGCTACAGTTACCAAGTTGCTAATGAACTTAAGTTGGTAAACAAGCATTTGCAAAAATCGTCTTGAAATCTGTTTTCTGCTCTCCGGAATTGCTTTGGAAAGCTTTAAAACAAATGCATAATACAGAGTTTATTTCATATAGTAATGTATTGGTTGTGAATAGTTGCATAGAATACACAAAAATGGATTTATGGGTTTTAAGAAGTTAGTATATCCCTCCCATCTGTAAATCTTCCTGGATGTCCCTTAGGAATTTTGGAAGCTGCAGTACTGTACAGTAAGGATTATTTATGTTTGTAATACTTAAGTTTTAATAACTTATTGTAGAAAACTTCAGTATGATTCCTCTCTTTTTTTCTTTTCCTCTCATTGAAATATAGCATCAGTAAGGGAAAGATTAGAGTTGCCAGAGAACCCTTAAAAATAGCGCTAAGAGGAATAGTCTCAATTATGCTTTTCAACTTAACGCATGATCACAAGTTAAATAATTGTGACAATAATACACTAAAGTTCAGTGCATGTGTTTGTATTTGGAAAATGAACGCTTTACTTAAAAATTTTCTCATGCAGAAAGTTGCATTTTGACTGGAATCGTTGAATACACTTCTGTAGGATGTCTACATTCTCATAAATCCTGGCAGCTTGAAGAGTAGCAGTGCACAACTATGGATAGTCATAAGTGCTGCTTTGGATCTATGCTTTTTAAGCAGCCTGAAGAGGATTTTTTATTTTATCAGACAGCTTTCAATTTTGGTTTTGTTGCTTGAGGGTTTTTTTCTGTATTTTTTCATATCTATGTTCACTGTCAGCTTTCATTCTGTTGTGATTCACCTTTGTCACACATGGAAGTGACTTCAGAACTAAGCTAAGATAGAGTGCCTAGCTAACAGACTCCAGCTGCACTTTGCAAATTGTTAAGAGCTACGTATATAAAAGTTCTCCTCAAATCTTGCTGAAGCCATAGTTCTGTCAACGAAATGTTTTTCTCATACACTACTATTAGCTATTGGTTGTTGCATTGTATGTAAAACAGAAATTATTTTCTGGAAATATGCAGAAGACCTTCATGCTAATATTTAATTTTACATGTGGGCAAAAGAAACATTAAAATACCATCTGTTTGTATTACATTATTCTCTCTTATGCATGTTTCTGTTGGACTGCATTTGAAAATTACAGAATAAATTGTGATCTTATTGTATGTAGCCTTGGCACGTCTGTTCTGAATGACACTTGGATGAGTAGAAGGAGATGGAAAAAAAAGTGCTTTGTTCAGCATTCAGAATAGGAAACTTCCAAATCCAGTGTGACCTCCTTGCCTTTTCTTACTGGGTGTGCAGTCTCTCCTGTCTGTTCCACTCCAGACTCATACAGTGCTTTTAAAGTTTCCAGTACTGTTATGCTAGTCACTGAAAAGTGGGGATTTAAGAGCTGCTCTTATGAGGAAATCCGGGGAACTTATAACAAACTCTGAAACAAAAATATTGTGAGACCACTAGATGGTGCTGGTTCCTTTTTTATTTTTATCCCAGCATAAAATCAAAATAACGACCAGGATCTTGCAGTCAGGATAGTATGTCATGGGGTTGATTGAAATACTTTCAGAATAATTAAAAGTTTGTGTATTTATTTCTTAAAGCACACTTTTAAAGTTACACTATGGGACATTTTTGCTGTATTTACAATGATATCACTTTAATATCAGACAATTGTATTCTTTTCACTAAGTGCTTTCCTTTTTCAAATTAAAATGATTTTTAAGGCCTATGTTTGGGATTTTTATGCTAGTTTTAGTATTTAATTTTTTACTTCAGTTTTTTCTTTATAATTTTTTTTTTCATTTTTAAGTTCTATTTTCTCTGTGGTGCAAACTAATCCCTGTTTTCATAATCCAGTTTGTTCTCAGAGGACAATCACAAAGAAATACACTGCTGTAAAGTTCACCCAGCTTCCTTTTTGGAACTTGGGAAGTTTTGGCTGAGATAAAGATGAGACAAAGTATTCCCTCAAATAATCCTACGAAGAATACATGAAAGAAAAGTAAAATCAGAAATTCCTTATTTTAGATAAGTTTTGTAAAGGATATTGCTTCAAAGCAGTTTTACTACAGAGGTGCATAAAAGCTGCTCGGACCTGTAGCAAGTCAGCTGCATCAGTGCCATTGCTGAACATGTAGCACATGTAAGACCATGGAGGGACAGTGTGATTTTTGCTGTTATAGGAGGATGGTTTGGGTAATGTTCTGTGAAAGAAATAGACACCTTTACATTTTAGACTAGCTGGAAGAAGTATATTTGTTGAGAGTGTAATGGCTAAAGTAGTATAGCTTTCTTCTTAAAGGCTAAACTAAATGTTTCTTATAAATTTCTTCATTAAAAATATTTTATAACATAATTTCTCAAAGAAGTTGAGTGTGGGTCATAGAGGTGGTGCTGGCCTAAGTCTTAAAGCAATTTTTTCTAACCTTGCTGATACATTAAAAAGAAAAAAAGTAACTTTAAAAAGTGAAATAATGAAAATCAACTTTTAAACATAGTGTTTTCATTCTGATGGATGATTTTAAGAGGGCTGCTAGCATTTCACAGAGTTCAGAGTAGCTATAAAGTGGTTAAAGCGTAGTAAGTGCCTTTTGTCACTAGCAGTTCTTTTCCAACAGAAGTGCTAAAGAGATTATGACCTGCTATTATTGACTGATTAACAGCATCAAAAATTTGTGAACTGTATACATTCTATGTTTTACAGGATCAAAATACAGTAATTCTTTTCAAATCTTGCAGAGAGCTAATATTAATTGTCATTACAGATATTATAAATACGCAGAAGGTTCAAAGGTTTCTTTAGTACTTGAAAAACAACAAACAGGTTTTTATGTCATTGTGGTTTAAATCTTTAATTTTCAGGTGGTCTGGAGTCACTGAAAAATCTTCAGCAATTAATTGTGGACCATAATCAGTTGATCAGCACAAAAGGTCTTTGTGATGCACCTTCTCTGATTCACCTAGACTGCTCTTTTAATCATCTCACACAAATTGAAGGCATTGAGAATTGTGGCCTACTTCAAGTTCTGAAGTTGCAAGGCAATAATCTTCAGGAGGTAAAAGCTTTGTACATCTTTGTTAACAGTCATATTTTTCAGCATTCTGATCATGTGGTCTTTGACTGGTGTCGATGTTTCATGCCTTAAGTAAGCTTTTTTTCCCCTCTTATTAGAGGGAATTTTTTCAGATAATACAAGTGCCTGGCAGTTAAATATTTTCTTACTCCTAAATCCTTGAAAAATTGGCCCCTCGGTAATTATGGTTCCTCCTTTGTTTATAACATGTAGTCTTCAGTTTGTGTTATACGATTCTGTTTGTGTTTAAAATGTAACGAAATACTATTATCATTACTTATACATAATGTTATAATAATAAGATAATTATATCAGGCTGATAATAGTGATGTAATTGTTGTAACATGTAAGTAATTACTTATTATCATTACTTATATGTAATGATAGTAATATCTTTAGTATCGGCCTGATAATAATCCAGCTGATTTGGTACATGTTGCTTCTCCAAAACTTGAAATTTGTGCTGCAGCATTTAAAATAGGAAAATTGTTTCCTAACTGTATGCTTAATCATATTTACTGGCAATTATTCTCTTATGAATTCAAGAAAGGAAAACCATTGTCATTAAGCAGCAAATAACTGCACGAATAAAATTGTAAGACTCTATCTCTTGGGCTCTCAACTTTTTTCTTTTTTTTTAATTAATTCATGTTGACTATTCAAACTTGGTAGAAGACATCAAAAAATACCCCCTGATATGGAGATTATGTGTGACAACTGGTACATACATAATAAGGAAATTATACATATATCCAGAATGTGAATTTTGCTTTTATTTAGTTATGATCTGGTAAGCATTCCATTGCTGTTTCTTTAATGTATATTAATTTTAAATAACCATCTCTTTTCTGTTTAGCTTCCAAGACTTGAAAATCATGTTCTCCTAAGAGAACTATATTTGGATGACAATAGCATTTCTGCTGTGAGAATGCTTTCTTTGTATTGGTTGCCTCTGTTGCAGATTCTTTTGCTGTCTCAAAACAGGTAAGCAAGAAACCTTATTCCAGGCACGAAACTGATAGGAATTTACCAACATACAAAGCTGATAGGAATTTACTAACAACACTTGTCTGAAAAGTATAATTCTCAGTATAGTTGAAATTTCACTATCTTTGAGATACTACTTGAAAATATGTAGTTAGCATGTAATTAAATTGGCTACCTCTAGCTCTTAAAATTTGAAACAGCATTAACTATAAAATTAATTTCTTTTCTTTTAGATCTTACATGAAAATAATTTTTGGGCATTGTGGCATTATTAAAACCATTGTTGGCTTTTTCTCTTTCTTTAGCAATTGTTTCTAGAATATGTCTGTCAAACTTCCTATTTCACAGCTAGCTTATTCAAAACAGACTTTGAAGGCTAAGTTAAGCATAAGTACTAGAGTTAAAAAGGACAAATAAGAATGTTTTTTTTTATACATATGTATGTTAATGCCCACCAAAACAAGTATATTTGCTTTACTCCTATGATTCAGTTTGAAAGGTATAAAATAAAGAAAGATCAAGACAACTGACATAAAACTAGGTCTGGCTCACAAGTACTCTGTAATTAGCTTTCTGTTTGTTTTCTAGACAAATCTATACATCTTTAGAGTTAGGATGACCAGATATCCCAGAGTCAACATTTTTATTTTCCCCATCCAATTTTCTCAATTTAGAGACTGTTAAAAAATAAGAAACATTTATTACAATTTACAGTGTGTTAGTAGGAAAATAAATTTTAAATAAATATCAGTTATTTTTCTATACTGTATTTTGCTCTGAACAAGATTGATCTCAACAAATAGAATATACTCTGTTATATATGATCTATACACTCTGAACTAATCACTTTCCTATCCTGTTAGTGAAGAGATGTTTTTGAAGGGTGATTCATCTGCCATTTTTAGCTGTCTGCTTTGAGACTAATCATACCCTACAAGTGCCTGTTCATCTTCATTGACTGTTAAAAGAGACAAAATGACCTGTTCATATAGAGGTGTCTGCATTTGAACAGATGAATCCTGTCCTATGTGACATTTAGTTTGGGAGAGTTAATTGCATCTGGAAGCCTGTGGGAGAAAAGATCTGTAAGCCTGAGTCCTGTTGCTATAAGAAATGTCTTTCATGGAAAATGAATATTATTTAAGTATATACAACCTATATCTTCATATAAATTTTGAGATTGTTTTCATATCATCTGTAGTGAAGTACTATTTGTGTAGTCTCTAGCATGTAAATATAATAGAACCTGATCTTCAAGTTCCTGCCTGGCCTTTTTAGGGTTTGGGATTTTTGTCTTAGTAATTCTTCTGGAGTTTGGAGAAAGTGCCTCCTGCCTGTGATTAACAAGACCATTATTTGTTAAGTGTTACATTTGGAATCATACTTATTGGTTTAATTCATGTTCTTCACTTTCCTTCCCCCCCCTCTTGTTCTGGTTATTTTTTTGCAGAACAGAAAATAACGTGGCTCTATATTTCTGTAGTTTCTTCCTCCTCCTCCAGTGTAGCTATCCTGTAATAAAAGTGTTTGCAAAGCTCCTTGGAGACCTCATGGACCTCCTAGGGACTTGAGAACATGGTCTCAGGCTTAATTTGAGTGCATCCTCTGGATTTAGATTGTGCTGGACTGGCCATGTAGATATACCTTAAGTCATCACTTGCCTATCCCACGACCTTTTACAGTTTTTAATGTCCATTATAGCACTTGCTCTGGTTTTCCTGTAGCCAGGCTGAGATGCAGTGTTTGGTTCATGAGTTTCTTCTGCTGGACTAGGGGAAAACACATTTTTGCATCAACAGACTGAATGTGCCAAAGATAAGTGCTAAAGCACGTATATCTTCCCCAAAGAGTTCCCCTTCTTTCCTTAATATATCTATACCTTATCTCAAATCTTTGTGACAAACAGGACAAGATACCCTTAAGTTCATATTAAAAGTGTCAAAATTCCTGGCATTTCAGTAGCCTGCTCTGGTATACTCACTTTATGTACACTTTTAAGCAGCTCCATATGTGTGTGCTATAGCATAAGTAACTTGATGTTCTATAGAAACAATGAATGTAATGGAGTAAGCTGTTGAAATAAAAGCTGTTTCTTTTCTTTTATCCTACAGCTAGTGCAATTTCATTAATTTTTTCCAAGTGTTCACTGAGTGCCATTTCCTTTTAACTGATTGCAGGAAGCCCATATAATGGTGATGCCATGAATCTGTATTCTTTCTAAAAGTGAAGTACTATGAAAAAAAAAATTACATTAATTTACAGGAATTTTTTTATTCCTAAAATGCTTTGTCTGCATCATAAATCGCAAGTTGTCAAGGATAAAACTCAAGATACTGTTTTAAATCTACAATATAACAAGGAATTATAATGGGTAGCTATTGACTCATTTAAATACAAAAATGACAGCTATTTCACCACTGCTTCTTTTATTAAGTGTTTTATTGTGGATTTCACATAAAAAGCATATTCTTGATCAGTGTACAATTGACTAAAGACAGTGATGAATAACCTTTTTGAGTTGGTTACTGCAGAATTGAGACTACGAAGATCCTTGCTCTATTTTGTTGCATCTGGAAAACACAACTATTAATTTAAAAAAGGTACATTTTCTTTATTCTTCTGTTGTGGATAAAGATTTAGGAGTAGGGGACAAAAACCTTGTCCCTGGGACTAAATGAATATTTAATATGTGTTAGGACTTCATGTGGCATTTATATTTGCATGTAATCCACTTAATTATGGAGCTTGCTTGTTAATGTCTTTTTCATTTGAAAGTTTTACAGTGAGACACTAAATCAATGTGCTGCTCAGGTAGCCGTTTTTTTCCAACTTCAAAATAGACAACATCTCACTTGACATTTCTGGTTCAGTATGACATTAATATGGCAAAGTTCTTTTTTTGCTTTCTCTTGCTTTTCATTAAGATAGCCTAAGTGAGACAGACAAGTATTTAATATTTGAAAAAGTTCAGTCATCTGCAAAAATTTCTCTTTCTTCGGGGAAACTGGTTTGGCCAGAATCAAATTTGTTGTGAACATGTTGCTCCCATGTTTTTGCAACTAGATGCGTACTATTCCTAAAATGCTTATATTAGAAAATCTAAAAGGTCAGTCCAGTTCTTTCTTAGCACATATTGGTCTCTTTAATTAAATATATATGGAATCTATGTTTTTAACCTAATTTCTCAGATGTAAGAGGTGAGCTCAGTGTCATTGCAAACCACAGTGTTTTGAGAATTTGACCACTTTTGCAGAATCATCATATTAAATCTACATGTCATTGGATGTTAACATAAATCAGTCATGAAAAAGCCAGACTTATTTATAGTGGGTTTTTCCTATCCTATCCTTACAATTCTAGATTTTTTTTAATATAATTTTCAATAATTCTTTGCTGGTGATAATGGTGATGTGGCATCATGGGTAATATACTTGAAATACTCTTTACCAGAGTATTCAAGAAGCAAGTAACTAACTGACAGATTTCCTATATTGTATGTGATAGCTACTGATAAACACAGCAAATATTGCAAACTAAACTGTTTTTAATTTAAGCAATGAAAAAGAAATATATACTTTACCTAAAGAGCTAGATTAAGATTAATTTATTTTAAGTATTTTGCCCTTCCTCCTGCTAACTGCTCATTAGCATGAACAGTATTTTTTCTGAAGAAAAGCAGATGCACAGCAGGATTTAGGCCATCTTAAGCAGTAACTGTTATTCGTGTTCAGAAAAGCAATCTCAGTTTTCTCTGATGTATACTTACAACTATTCTTAAATCTTGTTTTCTGACATAGAGTTTATGTAGTTTAGGTGGCTATCTGGGACCTGTTCTGCTAGAGCCTTAAATGGGAGCAGAAAGAGGAAGCTATAGCTTGCTTTTTTGTGAATATCTTTTACTTTTGTGTCTTCTTTGTAATTTATATCTTTCTTATGCCCAGGGCTAATGTGACAAGGTCAAGTAGTATTAAGTTTTCAGTAATGTCCTTTGTCTTTCTGGTTTGAATTTTCTTAGGAAAAAAATTAACAAAGAATGTCAGTAAAGGGAAGGCTATAGAATAACATGGAAACATTTTAACTCTCCTAATACCACCAGCAGACAAGGACAGTCTAGTAGACAGCTTCTAATTCACCACAGCATATACTGATAAAGATCCAGAGAACTCATTTACTATAAACAAAGAATCTGTATTATCTTTCATCTCTTATGCAAAATACGACATTTATTTTCTTAGATATTTCTGAATATTTGAATCTATAATATGAGTCATGGATTTTCACTTTTTGCAGCCATACTGTTAACCAGTAATATTTATGATGATATTTGTGTTAATTATTAAATGTATTTATGTACTATTGAGATCATGAGAAAATAAAACGTTGAAATTTGTACTACTATATACAGATCTACATATAAGGCTTTATGCTTTCTAGAGTTAATACTTCTTCGTATTTATTTGATTCCATGGAAAACTTCCATGGCAGAAAGGTAATTGAACTAAGTAGGACTAGAACCTGGGCAACTTTAAAATCTAGTTTGAGAAAATAAGCTGATACATTAAAAAGATGTCCTTTTAGCTGCTTCTCTGAATTTACTCTTAAATGTTATCATATAGAAATACTTGTCAACTGAATGGGGAAATTAATTTTTTTTCTGTTTTGCATTTGGTCGTAATTTCAATAAGATTAAAGGATCTTCAACCAACATTTGGTCCATAACCAGTGTACCAGAGTAAAATTCAACTCTATCTTTAGTTGTAAACTCCGTGCTGGAAACAAAACATAGTTACACATTTCAGCAACTGATAAACTTTTTTGACTCTGAAAAATTTTAATTTTATGGAATGAGTGGGTTTCATTTTTTTGGAGGGTCATATTTCTGACCAGAAGTATCCTGACTTATACCTTTGAAACGTACTACACCCTTGAAAAATACTGCTTTCTATGAAAATTAGCAATCACAAACCGACCACATACATTGCTATTTTTGTTACCATTCTTTATGCTTAAGCCTTGTCCTTACAGGGATAAAACATGTTATCTGGAAATGTATTTCTTTTAAAAATATACAGTTGATGTGATATGTGCTTATACATAAACATTCTAGTTTTGATGATTGGTGTTTTCTGCATCTTGATTTTAACTTTTTCTCCCTCTTTCATATTTAGCATAAATCAAAATAAACTTTAATCTGAAAGATAGTATTTGGCAATAGCCTGGCAGCTGAATGAACCATTCAGCATTTATTCTTGCACCAGTGAAAGTTTGAAAGTAAAGAAGCTCAAATAACACTTCACATTAGTTCTTTAGTATTTGTGGTCATACACATCTTGTATAGATAAATGTCAGCTCAGTTTCTTTACATTTACTCACAATACTACAAGCAAGAATTTTTGCTCTGATAAATGAAGAAGAGAATTCCATAACTGTCTGTATAATCAGAACCTATTTAATACCATCTTACAAAAATAGTACGACTAAAAATATATTACAGGCCAGTCCAGCTTTGACCTGTTAAAAAATATAACTGCGAGAACAATTTTGTTAGTTTTAGGATCTAAGAAGTAAATGTCTGGAGTAGAGCAGCAAATTGACAAAAAGTTGAGCAATGAGGAATGAAGCAAGAGAAAAGAAGACAAGCAGATTTTATTTCTCCAGAATCAGGACCTTTTGTTAGTTCCATTCTATTTATAGTGCCTAAAAAAAAGCCAGTTGTATAAATTTTACAAGACTTCAGATACTCAACACTAAATACAGAAATAGAATGAAATATTTACCAGCTAAAACAAAACATTTATAAGAAAAGATTAAAAAATGAGCTAATGAGAAGACTAAGAAGTACTTTCAAGTTAGTAATTAGTTCTAGCACCTTGGATAGCTAAATGAGGATTTTCTTATGTAAATAAGTAAATTGTCATAACTGTGAAAGATTCTGGTGCCTTCCTGTTTATTATCTGCTGTTTCATTTCATTTTTAAAAAATCTTTTCTGTTTTGTTCTTAGATTAACTGAGCTTGTGCATTTAAATTCATTTATATCTTTGGAAAAGCTGGATATTAAAAATAACTGCTTGTCAGGTGAGTTGTGTAAAAACACCGGAAAGACCCATCCAAACAAAAATTTTGTAGCTAAATTTTAAACTGATTTGAATGTGACTCTTTCTGTGTATTTACAAGAAACATTTATACAGAAGATACATAAATATTTTCCAAACATGGATATTACAGATATTATAGTTACACTGTATAGGTAGGTAGCAGTATTGCTTATAGGTCTCCAAGATGTTGGTACATTTTACTTTCATGTAAGATTTTATGAGAAATAATATGATTCTGCATTCAAATTTATATTTAGTTTTCTTTCCTACTATAATACAGACCTTAAAGGTGTCCTTACATGTTTAAGTGGATGTCATAAACTGAAGGAATTATCATTCAGTGGAAATCCTCTTCTGCAAGAAAGAAACTGGAGGTAAGAAAAAAATTAATTTGCTAAACCAAAAAAAAATCAGACAAAAATTGATGTCTCTACATTAGTTAAAAATAGAAATACTGCCACTCAGTATGAACACTCTTGCTGCTGTGACAGGTTCATACCACACATAGCTAGAGAAGGGGTAGTGTTTGTTAGAAGAAGAAAAAGTCAAAATGAGTGATTGACTCTTTCTTAGTAGTTGAGGCTTAGCCTTTTTTATGGTTCTTAAAATTCCTTATCTTTAAATCAAAAATTAATAGCTCTTATAATTATGAAAGAGATGCTGTCTTTACCCTTCAGTGAAAAAATGATCTGAAAAAATCAAAGAGCTGGTCCTAGAGACTATAATATGTCTATATAGTAAAAACGAATAGGGTAGAAGAGAAGCCTGACATATGAAATGATATGCAGTTACCAGAATCCCTGAAATAAGTAGTTATGATTGAATTGTTAACCATAGAAATTAAATTGTAAATGGATGGTGGGTTTGTATATTTTTGGTATATTGGACACAATATTCAAGGTGTGGCCTCACAAGTGACAAGTACAGGGGGAGGATCATTGCCTTAGTCCTGCTGGCTGCACTATATCTGATACAATTCAGGGTGCCATTGGCCTTCTTGGTTACCCAGGCACACTGCTGGCCCATGTTCAGCTGCTGATGACCAGCACTCCCAGGTCCTTTTCCGCTGGGCAGCTTTCCAGCCGCTTTTCCCCAAAGCTGTAGCACTGCCTGGGTTGTTACCCAACTGTAGGACCCAGCACTTCACCTTGTTGAACCTTTTATTGTTGGCCTAAGCCCGTCAATCCAGCCTCTCTGGATCCCTCTGCTGAGCCTTCCTACCCTCCGGCAGATCAACACACCTGCCCAGTGTGGTGTCTGTGAACTTACTGAGGGTGCATCCCCTTGTGCGGATCATCAATACAGATACTAAACAAGGCTGGCCCTGATACTGAGCCTTGGGAAACTCCACTAGTGACTGGCCACCAACTGGATGTCATGCTATTCACCAGTAGAAGTGTCCTGCTGTCTTAAGAATTCCATGATCTGAAACCCCATCAATGGATCAGTACCAGGAAGACTTAATGGTTTCTGAGAGAATTACTCAGCAAAAGTACAGTAGTGGTTTTTTTTAATTTGATGTGTTCTTTCATCTTTCTCAGAATGAGGAAGGCCTTCAAGAACAGAATGACGAGATGGAAATGAAATTTTAGATTTTTAGGTGATGTTCCAGAATTCGAGTGTTGAAATAGTAGTGAGTCTATTAGCGAACTCCTACTATAATTCCATTAAATGTAAAAGGAAGCATTTTATCAGTAAGAATTTAAGTCATTACCAGTTCTTCAGTTAAGGAAATCAAGCATTTACCTAGGAAAGTGTTAACATAATAAAATGTCCGAGGGAATGAAATGAGACACAACAGTTGGACTTTCATTTGAATGTAATTAAAACATGGAGCAGATTGTTTATTAGAAAAATATGAAATTCTTTAAGCTTAGCAATTTTGAAGTATCACCAAAATTGTTACTTATATAATTTCAAATCAGTTAAATGTAAGGCTTTACACTGCAATGTTACTCAAGAATATGGTTAGATAAAAATCTAATCACATTTGCTATATTATATTATTATCTATTATTATCTTATATATTATTATATATTATATTATTGCCTAGTGTAATCAAATCAGAGTTTGGGATATGTGTCTTTTGGACTGTGTGTATTAAGAGAAAAAAAAGGAAAATTAAAGCTCTCATATTTTCCATTTGAAGATATATGTACAAATTTCTGATTAATATTCTAATAGAAAAAAAACATTTGAAACTTCTAGTTGGAAATGTTTGAGTCATGTAAAAGACACCTGTATGAGAGTATTCTTGATTGGTTTGTTTGTTTTTTAATGAAGAGACTTACTTGCACTCCTATGGTTCCTGCAGGTAATTGCATTAAAGAAATTCCATGACTGATGGTATTTTAAATTCCCATTTGCATTGTTTTAATTCACACTATTTTACAGAACTAACTCTTATTTCACTTGTAACCTGGAGGGAAAGGCTTTCTGAATATCAATTTAACTATAAGAACTGACACTTTAGATTGCTTAACCCAATAGAGCTTTTATGATTAGACAAGAGATTCATTTGTCTAAAGGATTTAAAGCATGGAATACTATAAAATATGGATTTGCTGAATACAGCATTGACTGTAACTTCAGGCAATATGTTCCAGTGAACTTTACATAACCCCTTGATACCAACAAAGGAATTAGTTGTAAAATTTCCCAATTGGTTTTGTACTTTCATGTCCAGCCAGTGATAACACCAACAAAAGTGAAGTAGTAAGAAATTTCTTTTTAAAAATTAAACCCTGGGATCAGTCTGAGCACTCCTAGGGGAATATGTTTCAATGCTGTAATGATTAATAGAGCCTCTTAAGTGACAGAATATTCACCAGGAAGTTTTCACTAAATGAAATGTTTACTCAGCCCTTCACCAGGAGAAACCCAGCTGGAAAAACTAGTGATGAGATCCCATAGCTCTAAGACACCATATTTCCAGCATCTATCAACTTCAGTATGGCATTCAAATTTTTTGATGCATCCCTATTCAACACCAATTTTGGTAATTTCTCTGTATGTTTTCAGGTACTGTTGATCTAAACCCATCATTTTGTTCCAGATGTCCTTCTGACAATGTTAGCTTTCATTAATGGGTAGTAAAGAAAGTTATGTATTTGCAAAAAACTAATACTATATTCTGTTATTTGTAATGTTGTTACTCAGTCATAGAAACTTTGTCTGATTTTAAAGTTAATGTATGTTGTCTAAGCTGAGTAGTAGTCCTTTGCCTTCACAGGGAATAGACAGGGAGGCCTAAACTTTTGAAAATAGTATTATCTTTTTTAACAGTAGGAGGATTTACAGCCTACAGTAAGTGTGTATTCAAGAGTTTTTAATTGTTCCTTAAAATTCACTTAATGCAAATATTGAGTGTTGATATATTGATTTAAGTAATTTTGCTGTCTTCAAACTTTCAATGAATTTGATTTTGTACAACAAACATGGTTGTAGTACTAGATTACATTTCACAATAACCTAAACCAGACTGCATTTACGGTACTTTTTTTTTATTTTTTGGTAGGTAAGTTTCTCATATAAATTTTTTCTTACATCAGTGGCCCTACCTGTCCTTTTTTTTGGAAGGAAATTTCATCTCTATTCTCATTCCTTTCAATGATCCAAATTGAATACTTCAAAAGTGGATTTTTTTCTCCTGTCAGTTATACTGAATATCGTGTCACTGTATGTCTTATATACAAATCTTAAGGTAATGGAATTGACAAGGTTTAGTATTTTGTGCAGTTTTTAAATTTAAGCCTTTCAATATATCAAATCAGTGGTGTATCTTAGTCCTGTGACAGTTTGCTATGTTGCCTACTAATCAAACCCATTACAGGTTCCTATGCACATGTGTGTCAAACTTTCCTTTTAAGATTTGTATAGGTAAAATATTCTGTAGTTTATTAAGTATGCATTTTTAGTTAGTATGTTAACATATGAAGTAAGGACAAATATATATAAATACCTAGAGAACTATCTTCATGCTCTGTCTTGTTATATGATTGTATCAATAAAATGTGTCTTTTAGCATAAGGACTTTTTCATAGAACTCATTATGACATTTTTTTCTTCCTAAGGTCTTCTTTGTTTAAAGTCCTTCCTAGTTTGCAGTCTCTTGATGGTGAAATCATTGCTTACCATACTTTACCCCCAACTGAAAGAATCAAAGAATCAGAATTAAGAACTTTTCTGGAACTTTGTCAAGTTCAAATTGAAGAAAATATTCAACTGAAAAAAAAGGCTGCTGAATTGGAGTATGTATTAATGAGAATATAAATTTCATTCAGAAATATGTTTTCATGTATTGCTAGTGAAGTTCATAGTGTCTTATGAATCTTGGGATTTTTTGCCTGGATGAGAAAGAGATTAGAATCATTAACTTCATTGCAAAGTCTATTTTATGCAGATATTAATGTATCAGTTTTGTTTCAGTAAGTTTGAGAAAACAGGTCGTTGAAAACCTGCAGTTAATAGTAGCTGAATGAATTTGTACACACAATGTAGCACAGTGCTATGCAGGAATAGTAGCTTCAATCTTGAAATTTAAAAGTAGCTTTAAATCCTTAATCCTGAAAGTTGTATAATTACATTAACATGATTTCCATTTTAACTCAATCTACTTTAGTTTGACTATTGGTGCAGTATGCTCTATTTTTATTTCTTGTTAAATCGTCTAGATGGCAATTTTTGCTTAAACCTTGGTTGTATTATAACCAAGAAGCAATTCCAGAAAACTTAGTTTGGCCGGATCCCTTGACCTATCTGTGATCTGAAAGGCAAACAATGAGTTTGCAGTAACTGAAAAGGAAATACTGTGGTATCAAAAGTCTTAGTACTGTCATCTTTCTTACTTTTTCTTCTCTCTTTCCTTGCATGTGTTTTTGTCCTATTAAAAAGTCAAGCAGGCCTCCTGTGTATTTCCCATTACAGTAGCTTTCTTTCTGTGGTTTAAATAAGGGATCTTCAGGAGCAAGTCTCTGTTGTGACACTGAGAAAGTTGCAGTGCATTGGTAGGGTACCTGAAATCTCTGTTCACCTAAGGGAACCACAAACTAGATGCTGCCTAGTACTGAAGACCCATCATAATAATTGTCTGTGCTTGGGAGCTTCGCCTTTGCAGGAGAACTCCTAATAGAGTTACCAAGCCAATTCATTGCCCATGATTCTCTGAAATGTCACTCCGGGTTCCTTTGTAGTTTCTTGAAATTTAAGATGATTTGAATGCCTAAAAGGAAAGCTACAGTTACAGAGGGCATCTAAAAATCCTGTGAAATTAATGTATTGTTGCAAATTGTCAGCTGGCAGAGGGTGCGTGCCCGCAGTGACTAGACTGTATTTTGTAGCCGCTGCTTAGAAAAGCTGACCAAAAAAGCAGCCTCTGAAAAAGAGTAACACATGATCCCTGGTGACCACAAAATTACTCCCTGCCTGAATTTTCAATTCCCATCAACCTCCCCTCCCATTTCTGCTTGATGCATTCGCAGGCACTGGAAGGGTGAAACGACTGCTTCAGAGATCCCTGCATTTGTCAAAGGAGAGGATGCATAAATATCCTATCTGATTCACTGATATGGTTTTTCATTCTTTCTGGGTTTTTTTTTTTTGAGAATGAACAAGAGTACTCAGGATATGTTTTCATGCAAAAGTTTGTTTTGCCCAATAGAGAAAACATTGTGGGGTTTTCTGTACTATTTTAATTTTCAAATAAACAAACAAACAATGAAAGAATGCAAAGAAAAGGAAAGGAATAAAAGGTGGGCATGGACTTTTTTTTATTTTATTATTCTTTTTTTTTTTTTTTGTACTCTCGCCATAGTATTTTTTGGAGAAATTTTGTAATGATCTTTTACCAAATTTATCTTTTTTAAATACTTTAATTCAAAGTATTTAACTAAAGTATTTAACTAATGCTTTAACTATTTTCTGTTGAAGAAATTTCTATTCTTGCTATATAATAGGTTAAATACTTAAGCAAATATATGTATTGGTTTAAATATTTTTGGGAATTAACATATTTGTGGAATTTACCGGAAGAGGAATAATGCTGTGTAGTGGACAATCAAGTGCACAGCTATTGCTTAAGCTGTGTGGATTCGGCTTCCAATTTAGCCATTCAGATTTTGTCCAATAGCACTGAAGTTGCAATAGCAGTAAGATCTTGTAAGATTTCATATATTATGTTCTTAAAAATCGCAAATTTTCTTAGCTGAACTTCAATAGATGATATAATTGTGAAGAGTCTTTTCATAATAAAATTTTAGTTATTCTTACTGTAAATTTAAGACCTGATTTTTCAGAACTTGCAAGAAAATTTATCTTATTTCTACTTTTTCTCTTGGATTCCTCTCCTACAATTAACTTTTGCTCCTCTGAAATTAGCACCACATTACAGATCTTTCCATCTGTTACGCTACTGAAGAAAAATGATTCCAGAAGAACTTGCTACCTAATACAAAGGGCAAACACTGTCCATAGTACAGACTTCTGTCTGAATCTGTAACAATTAGTTCATATTTACTCTTACCCATCATTTACAGAGTGTAACACAATTAATGAGAGTCAGATTTCATAGTTTAGTGTTGCTCCAATCTGGCGCTTTCCTTTATATTCATAAAAATATCTCTATTTAAAGTTTCTGTTCCTAAATTCTCCCTAGACATTGTGGTTTGTTGGTTTGAATCTAATTTGGAGTTTTTTGCTTTAGTCCTTATCTAATTTTTAAAATTACTGTTATTTTTCTATTAGCTTTCATAGTTCCCAGATAAAATTGGATTATTAAGGCAGTTGTAGAATTTATAGCAAAATTGTGTCAAATCCTCCAAAATTTTTGGCTAACCACACAGAAGATTAATAATGAAATGCATGTCTTAGTACCTATTTTAAAAAGACTGATTTTCTTTTAAACAAAATGAAATTAGACATCTATGTGAGTATATTTTAAATATATCCAAAAAAAGAAAAATGCTATTAAAATTTATGAGTACTAAAAATGAGTTTCCAATCAGAGTAATTTCAATTTGCCTTAAGAATATGGAAACATGTAAGGATACTTGAAAATACAAACTATTTTAGAAAATAATAGAGGGAATATTTTTTTTTAAAAGCATTCTTACAGTCAGAAACACAAGTAAAAACATTTTTGTCTTTTTTTTTTTTTTTTCAGAATTACCTCTTCTATTGATTCTGCACAGGGACAATGCTGGTATTTTAATCAGTTGATGAAACTTAGTATTAAACATCGATATGCACATGAGTACAGTGAACTTAACATTACTGACAGAGATGGACCAGAAGCACTTCAAAATCATTTAAAGCAAACATCCACTGGCTGCCTGCAGGAAAATCACCTCTTTATCACGGGTGTGACAGAAAATAAACAGGTCTTGTTGGATCCTTCTGAAAGATGGATTACTACTGGTGATATTCAGGCCACATTCATTAACTCCTCCATACCTGTGCATCAGAAGGAAAATAAAGAAGATCAGAGAGCGAAGCAGAAGAGCACTGAATCTTGTATCAATTACAGTGGGAAGAGCAAAGGCAACAATAACATGTCAGACCAAATCACATTGCAACAGTCAGTGATAGTAGCAAGTAATAAGAGGAGAAATCTCCAGCATTTTGAGAATGATATGCAAAGGTAAGACAGATGTCAGATCCCTTTCAAGTAGATTCTAGAGATAGACTATAGGAGTGAGGATTTCTTAGTTAAACCAGAGGCACGGAACTTGTAAGGTAATATTTTTAAGCTTGTTAGACTATAAAGAGTTATATTAAGGTGTTACACACTAGGCTTCCATATTAAGAAGAATCCTTTGTGGTATTCTGTCAGTTGATATATTAGAATATAGATATATAAATACTGTATAGTAAGAGAATTTGAAAACTTTTTCTTGGTCTCTTACATTTTCCTTCTTTTTTGGCAACGACAAATACAGTGTTAGGAGTGCAAATACGAGATGTTTTACAGGAACTTTGGAGCAGTTTAGCTTAGTTAGCAGTTTAGTAGTGTAAATCTTTTCTGCTCTACCATTCATTAGACATTCAGGATTCATCTGTGTAGACTTTACAATCAGTATTGATGAGAAGGCAAGGGGTAAAAGTTGCTGAAGTCTACCATCCTACTCCCTTGACCTTAGGCCAGTCTCCTGCTGTTGTGATGACTGAAGAGCTAATGGCCTGCCCTGCTTTTGGTACTCCTCCAACATGCCTCAACCTGCTTCTTAAAAGTAGAGACAGGGGTGAGAGGCCAGTTCACCTTGTTCTGTGCCCCCAAATTTTCTCTCACATGAAAGAGACTGGTTTATTACCTCTTTGAAATGTGTTTGCTGCTGATTTGTATGGTTCTGGATGTACAGTCAGGGGAAACAGAAGTTGATTTTTTTGCCATAAAAGGACAAGAATTCATTATAAATTCACAAGAATTCAGGTTCAAAAACAGATGTCTTGATAAAACTATGGAAAGCAGTCATAGTGGGTGTGCTTCATTCTGCTGTTTAGACTTATGGTAAATAGGCAGTGCTTAGTAGGTAATTAAGACACTAATAATTTGTCATAAAAGTTATTATTCGGAAAGACCATGCAATTCATCATTACCTCTCAGCAAGTTGAAAGCAAGAGTGCAGTAGTCTATTGTAGAAGATGAATGCTTAAAAAAATTATTTTTGAAATAGTTCATTTAGTTTTTATGTTTTAAATGCGTTCTGTAAGTGTTTTTGAAGACTTCTCTTCAAAGGGGAATATAAACCATTTTTTGTGTTTGATTTTTAATTCAACTACTGCTGCTTACAGGTGCAAAGCTTTTATATAAGTAATTTTGTGGGCTTGGTAAATTTAATAAACACATTTTAGGGGGAAAAAAGTCTGTTTTGACCTCTGAAGTGTGGTTTGTTTGTTTTTTTTCTGAGTAGTACTCCTCTATGTAAATAGATGCACTACAAAAGGAAAGAAATTACATAAAGATTGGGGGAAATTTAGATGTCTTTTCTTTAACCCACTGACCAATTTAAGGATTATTTTGTGTAGAAAAGGATTCCAAGATACCAAAGACAATAAAGCCATAATGCAGAGCTGACATGAAACTTTTCCTCCATCAGTATAAATTAATTAAACATATATTTAGAAATCTCAATCACTGAACAAATCTAAATGGCATATAATTGGTGCTTGTTAAAATATGAGCAAATGAGAAAACATATACATATAACCAGTGGCCATTAGTCTAAATTAAAGGGTGAAAGCAGGCAGAAGATGAAGTTCCACTTTCTCCATTTTTCCTATCTGTTCCACTGGAAATATCTGTCTCATGCAGTTTTCAGCATTTATCTCTCTTTAGTGCTTGATGTTTGTTACTTTGGCATTTTTCTGTTGGGTTTTTTATTACTTTTTTATACAGACAGTGGAAATAAGTGGACCACTCCAATAATTTATTCAATTCTTGTTAAACCATTTCTGCTCCTAATCCTTCCTTTGAAGACTTTTCCTCTAAAGTGATTACGAGCAAAACAGAGCCCAGCAGAGACTTGTCCTTAGATAAATGGATTTCAAACGTTGTGTGATGTGAATATCCTCCAGTATCTCTACAGTCTTTGTTAATTCTGTGTGTAGTTCTGTGTGTAACATGAATGTCTCATCTGGATTGTAATTTCTTGTTTAATGGCAGACCTTTTAATTTGTCTCCAAGCACAGTGCTATATTTTATGGCTGCAATTTGGTAGGTATGATAATCCAGTTGTACTGGTGAGGCTGTGTCATTCATAAAGTTATTTATTTTTCTATGAGACTGCATATGGCAGCATCAGTGATCCAGTCCCTTTGGCAGCAGTACCGTGCTCGAAGGAAAAATGACTGCAACAAAGCAGAGAATCATCAGTTTATGGAAGCTTTGAGACAGAAGCATGAAGCTGCCACACTAATCCAGGTTGGTTTACGGTATTCTCTTTACTTATTTTGCAGATTTAACAAGAAAAAAAAATCTTGCTAATCTTTTACTTTTCTTTTTCTATTTTTGATTATGATTATATTAATTATTTCATAATTAAACATTTTTGTTTTATTTATTCAGCATAAAATTGATGTTTCTAAAAGAGAGGCTTCTGTACAAAAAGTTTTCTAGAAACATAAAAATATTTTCCCTTTTTTCATCAAATATTTCCCTGAATTACTTTTGCTTGATTTAATTTCTAATATTATGCCTAAGATATACTGTGGCCATGTTCTTACTGAGGTATGTCTATGCTGTTGAAGTGATAGATGCTGCATAACTAATACATTATGTCTGATACCTGTACAACTAACTACTCTTCCTGTCTCTTCTACCTATCCATCTCTTTTCTTCTCTCCCCATCTCCAAAACCCAGAACTGTTTCCTCCATACGGCCCTTGGGAACAGACCATAGCCTAGGCTGTTGTTTGGTAGACACTGAGCTGATAACAGTTAAACAGAATGGATTACTATGTGCAAGAATTGAAGTCCCTGCCTTGACTCTGTTTACTTTGCTAACCAGATACAGTATTTGCCTACCAATTTTCCAGAGTTTGTGAGTTTTTTCTACATTTGGAAGGAAATCGACCCTATGTTGATTTCATGTTTCAAGTTAACTTAGAAACATTCTGTATTGTAAGTCATATAAAAATGTCCAAACTGACAAAGTGGTATGGAGCAAAAATTTGTTACTGGAGTATGATGTATAGCTAGCATATTAACAATTGATCTCCATAAACTTGTTTTATCCATTTTTGAACTTATATATTTGACCTCTACTGTATGTTAAACTGATGAGTTTCACAAATTTATACAGTGATTTAATATGTGCTTCCTTTCATTTGTTTCAAATATGATAATTTCCAAATGAAGTATGAAAAAACCATAAAGTTTTTATTATTTATTTTTGTGGATGTTACAGATTTTTAGATCTGTTTTATATCCATCCTTACATCCACTTTTTATAAATAAAACTTTATTCTGCTTAGTCTCTTTTGGCTTTGCTCCATAATTCTTTTTTTCTTTTTGTCCCTCTGAATCTTAGTCACAATCTGTTACAATCTTTTAAAGAAGCAACTAGAAATGAATTTCATGGGCAAATATATGATGAATTTGTACAGTAAGACTGTTTTCATCTTGCATCTTAGAAACTACTAACATGTAATTTTTCATTTTAATTATGATGCTCTCATAGATCTTTGTCAGCAGCTGCCTTACAGTTTATCCTTCTGCATGTATCATTAGGATTGCTTTTCTCATTTGCATTTGTAAAAACTAATTGTATTTGTTGAATGAAATATGTTTGTCATTTGATCACTCATTAATATCAGGATATTTTATCTGGATGGTTACGAAGATCTGTAGGAAAATAAAGATGAAATTATAAGAAAACAGTTCTATACATTTAATAATTTTATAATAACCAGGAATTATGTGTGTAAAAATAGTAAAATTTGCCATAATTTATGTGGTTAGACAATAATTTTCTAGAAATTAATAAGCTAAATCCAGAATATGAGATCCACCCTTCCTATTTTAGTGCCTTCATTGCAAAGCCATTAAAAGTGGACAACACTGCTTCTTTCACGACAGTGAAAAATTTTTGCATGGTGTTTTAAACACTTAGGGCATCTTGATTTCTAATGATGTGAAACAGAGATTTGGAAAATTGTTGTCTTGAATTTAGTTTTTTTAACTCCATCTAGATAAATTTATCTCTGAAGTGGTTTTCCTGGATCTGATTCTATGCTTGGCATGTGTTCCTAACACACTTCCTCGTTCTCTAGCATTAATTCCTAATGTGCTCCTTTTTCTTAAAGGTGATTATGCCTACTGGAAATATTTTTTTTTAAAACAATGATCTTAGTTAAGAAAGAGTAACTAGCCTGGGTAGCTGCATGAGATATCTCCAAGATTTGCTACTTGTAAACTATATTGTACAACTGTACAACTGTATTTTTATTCTCAGTAATTTGAAAGTTGACACTCAGATTTTTCTTATGTAGCCCTTCTTTTCAGTTTTTAATAGTCCCTGAAGGAATTGTCAAATAATTAATTAGTTGACCTTGGTTTGTAGTTGAGGGAGTTGCAGGATTCCTTTCTGCTTACTTGTGGAGAGCCTCTTGAGTACTCTAAGCTTTAGACATATGCTGGCATTTAATTTGTCTTGTCGTTTTAAATGTCACATAAAGTTCAAAAAACAGATCATTGAGCTATTAAACAAAGGCCCATGATGTTTTATCTTCCTAATGGGATAACATGGAGAATCTGGATTTGGGTTTGATCTACGGCTTTGTATAACATGCTTTAAATTTTTTGTTTAGGCCTTTTGGAAGGGTTTTATTTTGCGAAAGAAACTGGCCAGTGCTCTTGCAGCTGTTAAAAGTGTTGAAGTGGAGGATGAATATGAAGAAATAAATGTGGACGCTTTCAACTTTTCTGAAGTAAGCACTATCACTAGCATAAAATATTTGTTACTCTTCTTAAGCAGTCATGTAGGTGTTGGAAATGAAAGAAATTGAAAGGGCTACCAAGGCTAGAATTAACATTTTGGGTGTCCAGAAATAAAGAGCACTTACTATGTATAGCTGATTTAAATGTATTTGTCATGGATTAATTGCTTTCTGCTTTTCGAGATGCTCTTATAGTTACAGTGCTATTAGTGTCACATCCACCACATAATCCCATATATTTCTACAGTTAAAGGGCAATCAAATGAGAATAAGGAAACAGCTCCTTCTGTTCAAAAATTGTTATCTTTTTAATATTTTAGTAGCAGATTATGATGTCAACAATATTTTAGTAGGTATTTTGTTCATTTTCATGATGAACGAGAAAAGTAATATAGCTAAAATATAGAAAATATAGCTGAGATTCCAGTAAAAAGAACACATCTCCAGGAGTTGAATTGGGCCTGTCTTATATATCCTTTATCCTATATGTAATGTGCTAAAAAGATTACAAGTCTAAACAGAGAAGTAAATTATGGAGAGAAGTTGAGTTAGATCAGGAAAAAAAATCCCACGCTTAGAAGCTTTGTGATGCACAAAATTATTAGGAGTAATTTTTACAAGCTAAATAGAGTAATTACCGTTCTTTCAATTTGAAAAGGGTTGAAATTGGATCAGAAGCTTCCATACTAAGAAATAAAAGCAGGCACCAAAGGAATTTGAGGAATACTGCCACATTCAAAACTGAATTTAGCTATACTTAAGTAAAAAATAAAAATGTCTGCGAGACCAATATTGCCATTCAGTAAAGAAGGAAAAGAAACTTTAAAGGAATTTTATTCTTTATAGCCTCAAAAGAGAGTCAGTATGGGAAGTTCTAGACCAAGTATGCATAATAAGTAGTAAGGCAGCTATTGATGATATATACTTTCTGGAGCGCTGTTTTCTCTAATTGTTCACATTCGCTGGCTGCCTTTTTCTTTTTTTAAATGCTTTCAGGTAAAGCCAAGCAAACTGAAAGAAGTGTGGCCATTTGAGACCCAAGAGGATATGACTGAGATTTGTTTTTCATGAACTCTTTTCTCTGAATGTGCTTATTCAGCTGCTGTGTCTTTGCAGGAGCCTTTTGTCAATACTCCACTGTAATTTTGCAAAGGAGACTGATGCGATAGCTCTGCTACTGCCTATACTGGCAGGACTAGGTCCTATTCATAATCACATTTGTACAGATCATAGAGAGCTGTGGAATCAGATATGTTGTTGGTTGACACAGTGAGATTTAAAGTTGATATTCTTTGGTCATCCAAGTATCAACCTTCTTTTGCCAACCCCTCACCATACAAAAGAGCTGGGCTTTGTATGAAATTGCTACCAATGACTTGACTACTTAGGGTAATTTTAATTTTTTCTTCTCCCTTTCAGCAACTATTTTAAGATACAGCTTCAAAATTAGTGCCTTATTTAAGAGGATGAAAAATTTTTGAGGCAGGAGTCCCAAGAATCATTTGGTAGACAGGAAATGTGTGTGTGTAAACACAGAGATCTGGCTTAAATTTTAGGATTTTTTCGTTTTAATTTGAAATATATATACAAAACAGTTTCATTAGTTGATGTTCTCTGATCCCTGGCTTCTTTCTAAAATAATAAAAAGCAGAACGTTGAAGGTTTTATTTCTTCAAACAGGAAGGAATTATCTGTTCATATATTAAAGAAGGAAAATACCCTGTTTTGAATTATTCAGCCAGTAGGCCAGAGTCTTATACACTAATTCAGTTGAACCATTCTTGTTTCACTCTGTTTGGCCCAAATAATCCTGTCATGAATTTTTGTTTGGGATTTTTGGGGTTTTTTTACTGCTAAACTGAAAACTACATAGATAATTTTGTTCCATCTGTCTGTCAGCAAGATAATCTCATTTGGGCAGGTGCTGATGAGGCCAGGGAGAAAAGGAAGGGAATGGAGAAGGCAGGAAAAGTAAGTCCAGCTGATTTCACAGAGATTTGTGCTGTATCAGCCTTTGGTGTCAGCCCACTTTTTTTTTCTCTCAAATTGTTATTGAGTTTATTAGGAAAGAAATGCAACAGAGGTTTAGATAGAAATTCTCAGGAAGTGTTTAGGTTCAGATGATGACAGGTGAACCATGAATTGATATTTTAATTTGCACAGCAAGCTCAAAGGCTGAACTGGTAACTGAGGTCAAATAAGTTACTCAAGCCCTTAGCTTCTTGTGATGAAAAATATCATCTGTTTTCTACAGAGCAGTGTATGTGATAAATTTACAATGTATACATCTGTGAAGAATATCCTTTGTTCATTAAGTGAACACTTCAATGTTTAAGACTGATGACTGTGACTAGAATTATACCCTGAAATATTTGTCATATTTTTTGTTTTGGTTGGGTTTTTTTCAAGTGTATATCTTGTCTGTGCTGGAGATTCTGATAAATGTATGGCTTAACTATAACAGGCATGCACTCTGCCTAGCCCAGACTAGCTACTCAGTACTAGCTTGCCTTTTTCCATGTGTCTTTAGCTGTTCCATTCTCTGCATTTGGATAATGCCAAATCACATGGACTTTCTACTTCTGCAGAAACAAGCTGTAAAAACTTGGAACAGTCTGTACTTCCTATTCCGTCCTATCTGGCCTCAGTGTTTTGTAGCAAAGTGCTGAAGCAGAGCCAAATAATGACACATGATATCAGTGGCTATCTGTTGTGTCTCAAACAAGCGTGTAAGGAAGAGTACACACTCTTGGCTAAGAGATCCCATATGCTAGGGTGTGAAAGAAGACAAAAATATTTGGACACCATTTTGCAGTGCAGATTGCATTATTGTATAGGGGGACTGAAATGAGAGACAAGGGCAGAAAAGCTTTTCCTTATTGCAAACTGGTACAAATGTATTAAGTCTTGTCCAAACATTTTTTGAGTTCACCATTTTGTCTTGTCGTCACAGGATTTTTCTTATACTGTTATGAAGACCTCAGTCATAATTATTTCATTCAGTATTACCTAGCATTTTACAAAATCACTACTGTGCAAGCACCTATTTAGACTATTTGCAATTGTCACAATACAGTAAGTCATTAAGCATCAGCATTCATTAAATAACTGTTTAATGTCTTCATTATAAACTCAGTGTACCCAGTGCTCTGTGGAAGGTGAGGCTGTGAAAGAGCATGGGGGAAACCCTAGTCCTTGCCAAAGATCTTCACTTTACTTCATTTATGCCTATTGGACAATAGTACATGTTTGGTAAATGCTTGACACCATATGTCATGAAAAATGGAATACATGTGATTGGGCTAGAGGAATGGTCTTTATCTTGTTCACAATAGCATGAATATTAACCTGTGATTCTGTGAAAAATTACTGATACCTTCTTGTATTCATATCAACTCCCATACATTGACAAAGACATTCAGAGGCAATTGATGGCAGTAGTGTTTTGTGTCTGGTTTATTGTGCAATGTCAAACAGGCTATTCCAGATGAGATGAAAGATCTGGCCAACAGATGTCTCAGAAAGTATGAGCCTGGTATTTAGAGATATTTTCACGTCTTTCATGTGGACTTTGGAGAATTCCAGCCTATATGCTCCAGAAGTCTGATCTTAAGGCAACCTTTCATCAGCAGTCCATCCTTGTAGCAAATGATCTACAAGGCAGAGCTCACTTTACCTCTGGTGGACCAAATGTGACAACACATTTGCTTGACAAAGCTCTTCTTTTCGGTGCCATCTGAATATCAGCATTGTTGTTTTCTTGCTGTGAATATGATGTATACTAAATACAAAATGGCTGAACTTGCTAATGTGTCAGAAAGCTGTATAAATAGAATATGATAAGTATTTAGACAATTCTTTACCCTGAGCAGTGACCACTGAATAAATTAGTTTTTCTACACTGAGTAAGCATATGGACATGTCCTATTTTCCTCACGATAAGTGTCAATATTGATGATTACATGGCACAGAAAGTAAATATTCTATTTTTCAAACCTTCATTTTTTAATTTCAATCAATCTAGACATATTTTTTCAGAAAGAAAGTCACTTTTTAAGTTGCAACCAAGCTAAAAAGAGATCCATCACTCCTTTGTTTATCAGCTCTGTTGCCCTGAGACGAGGTGGTGTTCTCCTTCTGAGCTTGATTATATAGACTTTTAAAATCCTAGTCTTTTTGACAGCTTTTGAAATTATTGACCAGGAGTTTCCTTCACATTTCTTTTGCATATCCACATTCAGACATGTAGTCATTTTTAATGTTTTGCTTATCTTCCACAACAGCTAGGTAGAAGTTTGGGTTTTTTTCTCAGGTTTTCTTTTTAGAGGGGTGGGAAGAACGAAAACTACCTCATATGTTCTAACTCTTAAAATGTAAACAGAAGTTAGAACAACCATTTCCTTACATCTCCCAACTTTAGTATTCTTATCACATATCCAAACTAGACCCATACAATATGTTTTGTTTTCTTTTCCAATAACCCTTCATAATGTGGTTTGTCTCAATCTGTGAGCTTGTAATTGTGAGCTTGTGACAGTGATTGCTGTTTTCTTGCTAGTGCCAGGAAATAAGTGTAGCCTATGGATTGTTGTATCTTTACACTCTTACATATGTCCAGTTCTTCTAATTGCTTATAAACATCAGATCAGGATTCTGTTTTTCTGTATTGTATGCTGAAAAGAATATGTTCCTTTCTTCATCAAATTTTGTATAAAGTTGCAATGTTGTGGAAATGCAAAAAAGTGTCATGAAAATTTCACTACATATATCCCCTTTTTTTTTCACTGTCCTAAGAAATATATTGGACGATCAATCTTCTTTTCCATGAGTGTTTATCAATGATCTCTTCTATGTTCCTGTTTCTTAATCTGCTGTGTTTGTGAACTGCATGCCATTCTCATTCTGTGACGTAAGTAGATGCATAAAACTTGTACCTCTTTCAACAGTGCTGTTTAATGCTGAAATCTTGTTTTCTAGTTATCTGACAGATATTCTGATTTTAGAAGTAGGTTGTTGCAGTCGGTAACTGATATAATAAACACAAACACAGCTACTAGAATTCGTGGTGGTCACTGACACCCCAGCTTCACAGCTCATGCAGAATGTGCTCTGGTTGCTTTCTGACCTTCCACCATGAGAACTCAGTTCTTCATATCACCTGAAATGCTGTTAATTTTTAAATTGAACCTATCTTCATGGCTCTATCCAGTTCTTGGTTAAATAGCCAGATTCAAACAAATACTTCCCAAAGGAAAGCCCGCCAATGATGTATGGCACTAGAGATACAATTTGGAACCTCTATGTAGCCAATGGTATATAGTATTTTTCTAAATTACATTAAGTTTCTATGACATATTGAAGTGTAGTGATGTCATTAATTATACTTCCTAGTTTTATTTCTCTAAATACAAAGTCAGGCACTGTAATTAAATAAACAGGCCAAGCAATGGAAAAATGCTTTGTTTCTTTGAAGTTTTAGTCTCATTACTGTAGCCTCAAAGGAAAATTGTTCTAAGCCAAATGCATCATTGTAAATGGAAGCAATAATACAGTCATCAGTTTTTCTCAGTGAGTACATCTGCATCTGGAGTTTTTTGAAAGCTGTGCTAAGAATCTCAGTTCATTGAAGCTGCCCTGAGTTCCTTAATTTTTGTGTAATGTTGAAATCTATGTTTTACTATAGGTATAAATTGTGTTTAAAGTTTTTAGTTAAATATCTGATATTTAGCATGCCCACATACATTGATTTCCATTAAGAAAAATTTTTAGTAATTCCTATTTACAAATTTCAGGAGCTATCCTAAATGATTTGTCTGTGCCCTCTGAGAAGAGGCCATTAATACAGTGAATATTGTTATTGAGTTAAATTGCAGTACTTACGGAGGAACCAAAGAAGAGCATGAGATGTCAGCTTATGCTCTCCTTTACACTTAAATCTATAAATGTCACATTGCCAGGAGCTTGAAATCTTTTTAGTTTAGAACACAGCAGATCTTATCCAATTGCAGGACAGGTTCCTCCCCTGAACATACACAACTTCGAGGGATGCATCCAAAGGGATTGAACAAGCTGCCTGATGTCATTTTGAGGTCACTCTCTATCATGTTGAAAGAACACAATAACACAACAATAGGGGGAGGTGACTGGTGACTCGAAAAAGGCAGACATCATGCCCATCTTCAGAAAAGTCGAGAATAAAGATCCAGGGAAATAAACACCCAGCAACACTGTCTCAATTCCTGGGAAAGTCTGGAGCAAATACATTCAGAAGCTGTTTCTAAACCCATGAAAGATGACGACTGGGGAAAACCAGCATGGGTTTACCAAGGACCACTGTTTTCTGTCACAAGGTAACTGGCACTATGAATAAGGAGAGTGCAGTGCATAATGCATACCTTTATTTTAGCAAGGCCATTGACTGTCTCCTGCAGTCTTATTCTCAAAGTTTTTTGAGGTGTGGATTGGACAAGTAGACAGTAAAGTGACTGGCAAACTGACTGCATTTCCAGGCTCTGTGGTGCAAAGTCCAACTTGTGGACAGTAATTAATGGAGCCCATCATGGATGATAGGGGGACCAAAATAGTTAAAGTTTTAGTTAGCAACCTAACAGAATGCAATCTCAGCAGTTGTGCAGATGATGCCAAATTAAGGGCAGTGATGGATATGGAGGGTCAGAGTGTACTTCAGAGCAGCCTGCCCAGGCTAGATAAACAAACTGATCAGAGCCTCATGATGTCCAACAAGAGCAAGTCCAAAGTCCAGTATATGAGCTGGGGATTGGCTGTCTAGGAAGCATCTGCACAGAAAACGATGTAGGGTTGTAATGGACTTTCTTTGCCGTGCAGTTTTTCAGTTTCTAACAGTGGAAACAAAGAATGTTTAAAAAATCCCAACACATTATATGCTGTAATAATCTTCATTTAGCTAAAAGCTATTTGTGTATAGTTTGGCCTTGAATAGACTTGGCTAAGGAATCCTAAATTCAAAATACTGTTAAACCATTTCCTGATACTCACTCTAGTATGTTTTTAGCATGAAAAATAGTTAAAAATTTTATTTTGACATGGAAATAGGAGTAGCTGTTGATCATTTCACAAATCCGAGTTGGAGAGCAGGAAAACACTCCAGGGAATCAGCTCCCAAAGCTCTTGAATTTCCCAAAGAGGTCCCAAAAAGCATTGCAGGTCCCAAAAGATATAAGGTGTGGAGACTACAGTTATGAATCAACAAATTTCAACTTGCACATTCATTTGTGCATAACTTATTTCAAATAGAAGAGATGATGTTAGAGACATACCAGGACACTAAAAGTGAAGCTGAGAGATGATTGAGACACACCTTCTTTAGAATTAAGCATCTTGTAGTATAATTGGAGATTTGTTAACATAGGTTTCAAAAAAAATGTATGCTTATATCTTAGTCCTTCTTTTCTCCTTGTCTTCGAAATACTTTTTTGTTCTTGTTTCTGAAATAGAAAGTTTTAAAGAAAAAAGTTGTTGAAATTGAATCAAACCTCTTATGTGACCTGAACATTGAAAAATGTTAAAGGTTAAATGACTATAAAGTTGTGACTAGTCTATTTTTTATTACTCTGTGCTTCTGCCTGACTTCCCTTCTTTTGACAAACCTGCAAGCTGAAGTACAGCTTTCATTTCTATTTTGGTTTTAATGTTCATTACCCAAACTTGATAGAACATTTTGGGTTATGTTCCTTTGAAATTGTATATTCTCTGAATTCACAGTATTTAAGGTGTAGGGTTCCTTGGCTGTTTTGTTATCTGAATTTTTTAAATTCATTTCCTCTTGAAAGTTTTGTTTGTTTGTTTGTTTCCACAGAAGTAGTAAAATTTGGAAAAAGGCTTATAAGGACATGGCAGCTAAAAATTTGTGGTATGTGACAGAGTCAGAGAGGAGAATTCCTGAAGACTGTTGTCATTTTAATGGGGAAAGACTATATCTCCATATAAGACTATAAGACTATATACCAATTTTAAGGAGTGGCCTGAAGTTTCCAGGAGCTTGATGTTTATTGAGATGGTTGGGTGTCTATACCTCAAAAGATTTTTGAAGCATACATTTCTGATGCTTGCTTGAACCATGTCTAACCTCTGAAGATGCAGTTACCATTTATCCATCTGTGTTTTTTATTCCTGTACTCAGAGGAAGGACACAGAATTTCCTTTGAACACTGTCAGGCTTAAGATAAAAATGTATTTGTAGAAATGTTTAGGTCATATAGGTCATGAATGACTGACATGTACGTTAAGATTCAGACTTTTGGAAAGTTAATTATGTTTGTAGACGTTCGACCTTTTATTTGAACAAGAACTTCTATGGTCCTTGAAATTTTCATTGTTCAGTTACTTTTCAAAAATAAATTATTTTAATAATTTTATTCACATTTATTTAAAGAAATTGCATAGGAACATATGTTTGATATAAGGATATATACAAATCAGAATTCGAGAGAAAAGCTAGTTTTCTGAGTTTTCTAAAAAGTTAGGAAAGATGACATTTGGAGAAGACATTCCCCCATAAAATTTTCTTGAATGTTTCATTAACAGAATGTCAGGATTTTTTCCAGTCATCATCAATATATCCTTATAAATGGAGAATGACACAACTATCCTTGTCCTCTAATTTTCCTACAAGAATGTACTCTAATAATTAACCAACTTTTGTATGTCTATAAAATCTCTTGGGGTCAGTTAATCATTGCAATGTTTCTCTGGAATTCATATGATACTACTTTTTTTGGCTGGAAACTTTATTTTGTTTTAGCAGTTGTAAGAATGCAGCTGTATGCAGCTTTCTTTTTTAATGTATATATATTGTTTTATATAAAGACAGGATTGAAAAAGAAGCATTGCCAAAGGTTAAAATAACCTTTATTATGGTGCTAACCTATTTATCTTCAACACATAAAATATGAGAAAAAGAATGAAAAACAAACTCAGAGAAAAGGACTATTTTTCCTACTGCTTTTGGTTCAGAGATATATTTTCTGTAAAATGTATATCCAGTAAACAGTCTAATTAAAAAGATAAGATTTTTTAATATGAAATTGTTTAACACATTTGCATATAGATATAAAATGGCAGAATTTGGATTGAATTTTTGCAGTGCTGGACATGGAATAATAATAATAACTAGCAGAATATTGAATTAAGGATGTTTATATCTGATATTTTCTTAGCTTTGGAAGTTATTTAAAAAGTCTGGATCTAAATTGTTGCTCAACTTTCTAACGTTGAAACCATACACATGAATTTGAGTTTAACAGGAAAGCTATTCCATAGAGTAATTTGATTCTTGAAAGAACTGGATGAAAGAAAAGGCTAAATACACAAATATATTCAGATCTTTAATTTCAAAGGAAGTTTTCAATCACAATCTATCAACAATGTACAAAATAGCATAGATAAGTGATCTGGCCTTTCTGTTTCAGATATAACAGCTAAAAATTTGTGATTTCTTAAGACATTTTTCGAAACTCATGTAGGATTTTAGAGAAGAAATTCCTAGTCGTGACAGAAGTAAAGTTTAGTTTAAAAAGAAATTAAAGATGTTGTCCTGGACTGGCATGATACTTGAATGAAACATCCCACAGAGTGAAATATGTTTGCCAGGAACCAAAAGAGAAAGTTACAGCTTTCTGCCAGATGAAAGACAATACAGTAGGCTGGCTGTGAGTATTCAGAGGGTTAACCTTCAGCATATGATCCTTCTGCCTGACCACGCCCCCTCCCAGTCTAAACAGTTATGTAACCTACAGGAGGTCTAACACCAGGAAAAGTAGTTCTTCACATGGCATATATTGCCCCAGAAGAGTTTTTGTCACCTTATTTGAAATAGTCATAGAATGCTGTTGAAGGTTCTGCCTTCCACTTATCTTTTTCTTTTAACTTTTTAATTGTCTTGGAGCGAACACAACTGCACTAGGAAGGTAGAAATCAAGCACATCACCACCCTGAAGAACTTTATTCAGATTTGTATTCTATAGAGAAAGCAAATAGAAAGGTTCATTCTGATTCATTGTTTTATTTACTTTTATTACATAATATTCTTATTAAGAACAAATTTGATTGTGGAGAGGGCAGATAGTTTATCAAATCTGTTTGAAAAAGGACACCGTTCTTCCTGAGAATGACACTAATGGCCTGCCTCATGAATGGGAGCAGAAGTCCAGACAAACATGTTAGAAAAAAACAGGCAGATGAAATGAAAGGTAAATCTCTTTTAAAAATAAAGAATTCCACACACTATTTCTGTGAAATTGTAATGTGGAAATACTGATTTTAATAGAAAGTCCTTTTTTTCTCCCACCATTCTTCCTGTTTTGTTGCAATAATCAGGAGCCGGTCATAATTCTCAGTTCACAGAGCCTTTTGGATGTTAATTTTACACAGAATTACACAGAATTAACAAGGTTAGGAAAGACCATAGAGATATCAAGTCCAACCTTTTACCTAACTTAACAACCTATCCAACAATAATCCATCATCTAAACCATCTAACCCATCTAAATCATGTCACTAAGTTCATCATCCAGCCTATCCTTAAACACATCCAGGGACACCACCTCCCTGGGAAGCCCATTCCAATGGGAAATCACTCTCTCTGTGAAAAAGTTTCTCCGAATATCCAACCTAAACCTCCCCTGACACAGCCTAAGGCTGTGTCCTCTTGTCCTGTCACTGTGAGCCTGAGAGAAGACACCGACCCCCGCCTGACTACAGCCTCCTTTCAGGTAGTTGCAGGCAGCAAAAAGGTCACCCCTGAGCCTCCTCATAGGGCTTGTGCTCCAGCCCCTTCACCATCCTCGTTGCCCTTCTCTGGACACATTCCAGCAACTCAACATCTTTCTTAGACTCAGGGGCCCAGAACTGCACACAGTACTCAATGTGCGGCCTAACCAGTGCCAAGTACAAAGGAAGAATAACTTCCCAAGTCCTACTGATCACACTATTCTTGATGCAGGCCAGGATGTCATTTGCCTTCTTGGCCATCTGAGCACACTGCTGGCTCATATTCAGCTTCCTATCAACCAGCACACCCAAGTCCCTCTCTCTCTTCTGCTTGTTTATATTCTGTTGGGTAATTATCTTTATCTTAACATACAGTATGAATAAAAGCAGTGCATAAATATCAATAAATTTTCTTTTATGACTAAATTGCTGTCCTGAAAGCGATGAATGAGTCAACGTGGAAATTAAAGAAGAAAGGAAAGAGGTATAAAGAGTTCATTTTTCCTAATTTTCAAAGACAATTTCATTTTCAGTTTTGTTAAGTGATGATGTTGACGTCCACCAGGTTTGGGAAACATGGGGTAGTTTCAGCACCCTTGGCATCCAACATGTTGGACATTTAAGGTTAATTTACATCATTTCAGCATTTATATCCCCTGAGCAGTGTACATGATTTGCATTCTTTCTGGATTGACATAGAGATGACCTGGCAAACACACTGACTAAATAGTGATATTTATCACTAGAAATTAGATTACTGTGAGTGAGGAATATTTCTCTATATTTTAACAGAAAGTCTTTAAACCACCATTTTCCAAGGTCTGAGAGAATATACTAAAGGAAGGATTGTCCTCAACATGTCCATTTTTTTTCACTCTTTCCATAAGCATCTGCTACTGAACTCTTCTAGACGCAGAGTACTGATGTAAATAGATAAATGGCCTGACCAGAACAGAGTTGTTTAGGTGTCAAACACTGGCCTTTCTTTTCAGCCTGTATTGTAAATGCCTTCTTGCATCCTTTGTTTCAAAACATAGTACAGTTTCAGGAGTTGGTTTGGTTTCTATTATACTCTTTTGAGCCTCCTTGATCTCAAAGAGATGAAAGGCAATATGTGATAGCATTATTCACAGCTTGGACAGTTACTTGTAGAAGCGCTTTAAAGCTGAGTGTAGGTTTGATACTGTGTCCTGTGAGCTATTTTTTGCTCATGTTTTAAATATGACTCAGAACAGCCCAAATTACATGTACAGTCATTATAAAAGAGTATTTAGCTCCAGAATGTAATCCAGAGCATATAAAAGATGTTTGGGATTAGATTGTATAAATAACATGTGCAATAAACTCTATTTTTCAGCAGTTCATTCAAGCCAAATTAAAGTTAGAAGCAGCATTTTCACTGACTTCGTTGGTTGTAGGGTTGAGTTCTGTTTATGAGACCACAGAAGTTTAATGTTTGATGTAAACAGTAACTACATTTTGCAAGGGAAGCAATGGAGTAGATATTTGAAAAATGAAGAAATAACAAAATGAAAGAGGCTATATATAATATGTCATGAAAAAAAAAGTCCCTAAGTCTCCAAAGTTTATTAATGAGCTTCAAAACCAAAGGGGAAAAAAACCCAAACCTGTAAGAGTAGTCTCTGAAAGGTTAAAAAATGCACTGGAAATCAGAAAAGAAGTTCTTGATTCTAATAGGTAAATGGAAATAGCTAATAATCTGAACATTGTATTATTAAAATTTTAGAAAGAAAACCCCAAACCCAGATATATTCACACCTACTTCGTGTTGAAGAATGCTATCAGGGATAATTGTATTGTGTTTAAGAATTTAAAAATTCATTTCAAACAGGACATTAAAATGAATTTATTTCTGTGAGTTGTAGCAAAAAAATAGAAAGGTCTATGCATGTTTTGTGTGATTGTGAAACTTGAAACTTAAAGTAATTAATACAGTCTTTTTGAAACAAACACTGAAAATAAAGTATGGAGGATACAGAAGTACGAAAGATATCTTCAGATGAAGTAATGTGGGTTAAATGAACTATGTATGTGATTTACATGTATGTACATTATATACCTCAGTATTCATGAAATCAATTCCTTAATTTGGCTTTAGAAATAAATATAAATTTAGTACACCGGTAGCTGTTTATGTAGGCCATTCAATCAAATACTATCAATTTATTTACTTTGTAATTCCTCTGAGATTGTTATTTTTTTTCTCTTATGAAAATATAGTAGAAATGGATCTAGATTTTAGCCTTAGATGTTGGTAAATCTGTCATAAACTTTTCATTGTTTATAATTTGTTACAGTTTCTGGTGAAGATAAGGAGAGAAGTTTCTTGAGCTTAGATACTTTGTTGTGAAAATCTCTAGGGAAAACGTAGTGGAAGAGCATGTATTTGAAAAACAGTTATGTCTTTATTTTTGTTGGACAAAGGAAGCATCAGTATGGTATATTTTTGTAATATGCTGCACATTCATAAAAGATGTGCTAAATGGTCATCAGTTATCTTTTTTTTAGTCTTGCATAGTTATACCTTTGAATTATGCTTTTATATTTTTATTGATACTGTTTTTCAACACTTAGAACACTGAAATACATTTTATAGGCTATAAAAGAAATAAACCCACTATTAATATTAAATTAATAAATTACAAACGTTGGGCTAGGAAAATATTTTTGAGAAAATTTTAAACATCAATATTAAAAATAAAGAACTTTAATTGGGTTATGGTAGAACTATAAAGCAAAAAGATTCTGTCAGTGTACTGTTAGAGTGTGCTATTAAGTGATGCATGTTCCAAAAAATTGGATACACCTTCCAAGTGTTATTTCTCATGGAGGTCTTTGTGTTTATTTGGTTGGGTTTGTTTTGTTTTGTTTTTATTCTGTTACACGCTATTTCATGAGAGAGGTAAAAATTCAAATAGCTAAGATGCAGACTTGGCCTGAAATCTGACACTGGATCATATTCACTGCTGATGTAAAACATTTAGATACTCAGGTAATTAATGGACAAATCATTGTACACCTCAATGAAGTTGATTGACATTTAAATTGTACAAGAAATGGAAAACTACCTCTCTCTCAGCTGTGTTGACTCTTTTGCAAATAGAGGCGGAAAAAAATACATCTGAAATTTGTTTTTTTTTATATACCAGCAAAGTTGAAGACACATCTTTTGCAAATATGGAGTTCACCTGTGACTGAATTGTATGCCCAGACTTAGAAAATAAGTGAAAAACTCTCATCTGAAAAACTAAAAATATGATTTTCATAGTGCAGTTAAAAAATAAATTTTAAAAGGACAGGGAGGAATAATATCTATTTTCACTGAAAATTTCTGATCAGATTTTTGCCCTTTTTCATAGAGATTGATTTTGACCATTCTGCCCATAGACCCCGGACAATTGTAAAACTTCAATATGTTGTAGCTTTTGCTGTGCTGAGATATGAACTTGTCAGTCTTCTGTGGGTCGTAGGTAATTGTAAAAGGTGGAAAATGTGATATATTTTATTTATTGCACACCTGTGCAATTTATTTATATAGATTTCTTAACATATACAACCACTCAAGAGAAGAAGTGCAGTAAAATGGATAATGTTGCAAATTTATCCTGAATTGAAATGGTAAGGATGAAAAGAATGGTGAAGAGACATTATTTGCTAATAATGAAGACATAGAATTTATCCAGATTTATTAAATCAAGGAGTGAAACTCAAAACATACTGTAATCAAGTACTAGGGAGCTCCAGAAGCAGGGAATCAAAGGTGTAAGAATGCATCCCTTTCGAGACATAAAAATGAAATAAAAATTTATTATTTTTAAAAGCTTGGTCAGAATGGAAGCAGAAAGAGGGATCTTCAAGCCACCACATTATGTGAAAAGTACCTGAAGTAATCTTTCAAAACAGCTGGAATATGGTCCTTTTGTCTCTCAGAATTTCAAAATGCTTGGAAGACCTTCTTGTTCACCAGCCTAAGGCTGTACAAAGTCGTGTTTACATAAACTACTCAGTAAGATATTCAAAATTAGTATAAAATCTCAGGGTCAGAAATCAGTATAAATCTCTGAATCTGAAATATTTTATGAATGAGAGAAAGATAGTGCAGTGTTATAAATTAGACAGTTCCAAAAGAATGAACCCTAGGCTCTTTGCTGCTGAAGTAACAACCTGAATGACTGAGCCCTGCAAGTCAAGACAAATTCTTCAGCAGTATTTACTTACTGTGTGGGGGTGACTTACTCCTCTCACTTACCAGAATATATTGAAAGAACATGTGGTAAAAAAAGTCAAGGACCTGTAAGAAAAATAAGTCATATACAGGTTGAGTTTGAAATAAAGTCTAAGTTTTGTTTTTATGGAAGAAAAATTAATTCTGCCTTGGAATATCTGCTAGAGACAACAGCTAGCAACTAATTCTGTCACCCCTCTTCATTCCAACCATTATTTTTCTTTCCAAATTATTCCATTACATCAGAAATAAAACTGCATAATTGAAGGAATATGTACATATAGCATTCACTTTTTAAACCCCAAATTTCAATGGAAACTATTCACTAATTCAGTTCAATTTAACACAAGCAAGTTTGACAAAGTCATGCACCTACATCTGGACATAAAACACTCTAGGCAAAAACAGCACACAAAGCTGTTCCTGTTCTTTATGTCCTTAAGTGCCTCAGGTGTATGTGTTAAAAGTTTGTCAGTCTTTTGTAATAACTTGGGTCTACTAAAAATGTCGGAATAAAACTATGGGGATGCACATTTCTTAAAAAAAACACAACCAACCAAAAAAAAAAAACCAACAAAAAAGCTTCACAACCCACAAATACTGTTGATTTGATCTGTTTAAAATAAAATAGTGCAACACAGCATCTCCGAAGGTATTTTGAGTCTGACTGCTTGGCAGGTGGCAGGTGGTGGAGCAAACACTTGAAAACACTTACAAAGTATGTAAAATAATTTAAAAGAGACTTTGCAAAAGTTATCAAAAGTAAACTGATTTTATCAGTGCACTATTTGACTTTACTCCTTCTCGCAGGCTGCATTAGAGAAGGAATGGCTAACTCCAGATCCCACCCGCTTCCCTTCAAAAACACTCCTGCTCTCAAACCAGCTGCAATGGCCAAAGGTAACATGTCACAGAAACATCTTAGTCTTCAGTCTTTATTCATTCCTTAAGGATATGCTATTCTGGGATGATTAATATGACAATCGAGTGACTTGAAAAACACATCTACTTTTAGAAGTCTCAGACTTCCTCCTCATCTCCAGATGCAATTTTTCTTTTAGATTTTCTTTCATTTGCTTATTTTTTCTTTATTTTGGATTTATTTCAACACTACTTCACAGTAGCAGAAGAAAAGACGATGTGCTTCATCTGCACATTTGGCAATGGGTTAAAATTTCTAGTTGACAAACTACTTTAAAAATACTAAGATCTGCATTATATGACAACAGCTGAATGTTTTCAGAACAGCTAAAGGTCATCGAACTGTAATGTCTGCTAGTTATTTGATAAACTTTGAAGTTTTAGCTTTTTGTTTTGATAGAATTTTCTCTTCTTGTTACAAGCACAGTACAACTAGTGTTTTATTTCCTACAGTTAAGACAAAAGAGTCTTATTAATGTACAATTTATTATATTAGGGGATGTTAAATGTAACTAAAGTCACCTTTTTGTCCTAGTTAGTTGAAAGTAGGGTCTGTAATACACATATCACCATTAAGAATCATTTCAGTTATAGTCTCTGTAAACCCTGATGCATGTTCTACGTTTTAAACTCAAACTTACAGAGGCCATCAGCTGCATTCTTTTCCTTTATCTTACTTAGAAGTTTTCTAGGCCTTCAGATTCCAGTGAGCATTCAAACGGTTTGCCATTGTCAGCACAAGAGGTTTGGCAATGTGCTAGCAGACCACATTCATACTCAGAAAAAAATACCCACTTTCATAGCAGGTAAGTTAAATAATATATTTTTAATTATATTAATTCATTTGGATTTGACAAAAATTAAAAGGAGAAGAAGGGGCTATTTTCAGATGGTTTTGCTACTTTCAGTTAATTCTATATTACTGGTGTTACTTGCTAAAACCAAATATGTGAAATTCAGTTGTTACTTTTCACTGACTACCAGAATTAAGAATATAAGAAGATACATGTAGTCTTATTTATCTAGGTTTGACTAGAAATCATAAAACTTCTATTTTTTCACATATATCATGACATAGATGTTGAAATAAAGATTTTTAAGACTAGATAAAGATTAAAAGAGATTTCTTATACAGCTGTGTTCTGTGAAAGGGCTGAAATATGCTTCAAGTAATTGAAATGTAAACATTTTAAATTGATGGCAGACTTTTATTACTTTCCAAGATAAAACCTTCATGGAGTATTAAAAGAGATTTTTTTTTATCATTTCCAAGCTTCAAAAGTGCCTTTAAAAGGCACAAACAAGTTGCAGAATAACAAAGGCTGCAAAATAGTCACCCGGGACCCTTCCTTATTTACGTACTTTTCAGTACTGCTCTTATACTTTGTTTCCAGGTCAGAGAAGGGAACAATGTCACAACTTTCTGACTGGAAGGAAAAAAAGAAATTTTTATTTTTGTCTGAAAAAGAAGAGAAAATTTCAGAAGAGTGGTATGTTAAGCTATTTCGATTGCATAGTGATTTCCAGGAATAGATACAGTATAGTTGGATGTTGATGCTTTCTTGTTCTAAGTTCTACCTTTAAAGAATCTGTTTTCTACCAAAGTAAAAATTACACTAATTACTTTTACAAGTGTCTGAGAAACCATCTTAATAAGTTGCAATAATGTACTGTTAAGAATTGCAGCTATCTCTGTAATTTAGAAAGTTTCATACCATGCATAAGTATTACACACTGATATTTTTTTTTGAAAAGTGTATTATACAGTAATATGCAGCTGTGTAACATAATACATGTGAAATATTCACAAAGTTATTTTCTCCCCTAGGGGTTTTAAGGATATTTCTACTGCACAGCTAATGCTGAAGAGGGCCCATAAAATGAAGCCTAAAAAATATAGTAACAAAAGTTTAGGTAAGTCAACAGTTAAAATAATGGTTATATTGATGTAATTTTTCCATTCTTAAATCTCAAAATAGTCTCTCTTTTAAAAAATTAGCTTGTAAAACAGTAGACATTTTTTTGAATAATGCTGGGGCGTGATTCAATAAAAACAACTTAAATCAATTTGTTCGGTGATAAAATATTGATATTTTAAAAAACATTCCACTGGATTTTGAAGTTGAATATTTGACAGCCATGCTAAACAGAATTTCTGTGTCTTCCTGTTCATGTATCTCTTTTTCTAGATGTGGAATTTATATTTCTGCATTTTGTACTTCTTATATTATCCTCTTGGGAAATCTTAGGTTAAAATGTTTGACTGATGCAGGAGCTATATATAAAAATGACAGTTGTATACATACGAAATTAAATCATATTTTTTAATTAAATATCCAGTGTGGAAATAGATACAGCTTATGCAGCTTCTCTATAAGTGTCTTCTGGTTCTTCTCAGAAACTTCTTGTGTCAACAAGCCTTTATTAGAATCATGAGTTGTTAGTATGATATGATAATACAAATGTTACTGGAATTGTTAATAAAAATATTAGTAAAATACTATAAATATAAGAAACATTTAAATATATAAGAGCCCGGTTGACAATAGAACCTAACATACTAAGTGATCTTTGGAAAATGTCCCCTTATTTACACATATTTTGTATAACATAACTTTGCAGAACTCCTCTGTATTATGTATTGAAAGTATTGAAAGACGTTTTGCTTTTGGAATGAAAAAAAAACCCTGCCTACAGATAGAGTTGAGCAAAGTGTTTCTCTCAATAGTTTTTTTCTACTTTAAGTACTATGTCTAAGACTAGGACTAAAGATGACAAAATACTCTGTAGCCATATAAAATAAAATAAATATAAGGAGAAAAAAACCATGTAATCAGCAAACCATGCTGTGTGGAAATTATAATATATGGATAAGAGATTAAAGTTATTATATTGAAATCTTAATAGCTTTCCATGGTGCCCAGCCATGCTACTTTATTTAAAAAAAAATGTAATAAGTATCTCATGTGCAGCTGAGTTTTTTTACATATATGCCATTTTATGGCCCCTGTATAATTTTTAAATGAATAGAGATTATTAGGTTATATCATCTTTTCTCCATATGCTTTCTGTTTTATGTTAGTAGTAATTAATCCAGTCATAAATGTCTGATTGAGCATATCAAAATGCTATCCTATTTTTGTTGTAGTTCTAATGGATATTTTGGATATGTTTATATCCACTTTGTTCAGATTATTCAATATGGTGAGCTTTTTAATGTATCACTTGGAATATTCTGAAGGTATATCACTAGCTTAAGAAAAAATAAAATAGCTTTTGCCCAATGTTTTTGTAGTTTCAAGTTTTCTCTTCTTGACACTACCTCGTTTAGAATTTTTTTTGCTTTCTGACTATTACATCAAAATAACCTATATCTATAATCTGCCTGTATGGAGTTCTCTGTCTGTTATTAAAATCATAAGGGTTTTTTTTCAAATGAGCAGAAAGTATAGTTTTTAGAACAAAAAAATATTGCACTCAATCCCTTTTCAGTGTAAAGATTATCAAGCCAACTATTCTTTCTCATACAGCACACTGACAAAGTCAGTCCGTCCTTGATCACTTAGAACCAAATGGATATTATTGGTTAGAACAAGTATTTTTATATTAAACTGATCATAAAACTCAGATGTTGCACTAAAACAACGATCCCGATCAAATATTCCCCATGTGAAAAGAATGTACACAAATAGTTACATTTCACATCAGCAACTGCCTCTGAAGTAATGCAAGTAAGTCAGGGTCTTTTTGAGTGTCTGGTTGAACAGAAGGGCTTTACAGCATTTAAATTTAGAGTAGATACACCTTGTCCTAGGCTAGCCAGCTCCAGATCAGCAGACTGTAACCAGACCCATTAGGCTGGCAGTATCTTTCTTGGGTCTCTGTGTGGTACAGCTCGTTCTAGATTACTTGTAGCAAGTCCAGTATAACTAGGGAGAGAGAGAAATCAATCTTAGGAAGTTGCTGTGAGTTTAAACAGGAATTCCGTAGGAGAATTTATTCCTTCTAATATTTAAAAGAAGATTTAAATCGATCTGAATAAGTAGATACCAACATTGTATTTTAATATTTCCATAGCAATTACTATCCTATTGCCTTCCTCTCCACTGAAATGAAGTTCATTTATCTTCTACTTACTGAAGCTACATATGAAAGGTTGCAGGCTTTAGTTGTAGCATAATTATTTCTGTAATTTTTTTTTTTAATTTCCAGGTCTTCAGTGTTATAATTAAAACTGTTTCCTTTTTAGCTTTCTGTTTTAGAATAGTTGAAGATATGCTAAATACGATAAAATAATTTTGTTAGTGATACTCACACCCACTATAAAGTAAGTAACCAGCATCCATTTAAAAGTAGAAATTATAACATTAAAAGAAGTAATTTCTTATGTTATATCCATTTACTACTACATATCTGATTCAGAAGCAAAACTAAAAAGTTCTGAGAAAAAGCAAAGCAACAACAAATCTAAAGGTTCTAGATATAAATAATTTATAAGATATTAACAAATAAACAGGTAGTGTTTATGCTGAGATTTCAGCATAATCCCAAACATCTTTTGTGTGCTATTGATCATTCTGTGGTAAGGATCTGATTACTTACAGGTGGTGATAAGGTATTCATGGATTTTCAGGAACAAATTAACTGTCAGTATGCTGTCTGCTTCCATATGCTATCAAACTGCTTTGTCTTGGACCTGAGATTCACAAATGCAATGTGTTAAACCAGCTTGCATTCAGAGAGTTTTACAGTTGCTCTTTAATATTGTCAGGATGTCTGTTGGATTGGGACTTCAATTGTGCAGCCATGAATGGCTTTGATTCTTAACATACAGGTGTGGGAATTTATTCTTTTTCATTTTCCACCTAAAACATTTCTACTAGTGGGATAGTGATGAGATTCCTTTGATAATTATAGAAGTCCACAACTGAGCTAGTCAAGCTGCATTGTTTTATGGAAAGAAATTTCCTCTTAAAAAATAATTCAAACATAGGTTACCTGAGTCTCACTGTAAAAGCACTTAAGTTCTCCATTGCCTAGACACAAAACCTAGAGTGATTTGCTGAAGTACAGGGGTTAAAAATGTAGATATGTGGAAGTAACTGAGAAGTGTCTTGCCTCATATGTCTGGCCACATAACTTCTCAGTAGAGAAAAAAAATATGGAAAATACTAGTAAGTGCACTGAATTCTGTGATTTGTCTTACAAGGAAGAGCTTAAAGTAGCATAACCTGAAAACAGGGAGTGATTCAAGCAAGGCTTATATTGCGGCAGACCAGTCTTACCCACTACTGGCCTTAAGGCCTGCTATGTTGTAATCCACTACATTTGCGTATGGTTGTTTCTGTAGTTAAAGCTGTGGACTACATTTTAATGATACCCAGTGTGTGCTTTGTCTGCTTCAACTATTTTTACAGTACAGTAAGACAATACAAAAATTGTGGGCAGGACACCAGAAAATTTGTAGCCAAGTAAAACTGGCATAATGTCAGAAATATTCTTGTTTGTCACGGGTGCAAAAAATACTACAGAAATTCTAATTCAAAGTCTAAATGCAGCAGACAGTAATGCACCTAGCTGTGCTTTAATATTAAGTGTCTGTGACTCATAACAATCCTCGCTTCCTGAAGAAGTCTTGGCACAGGAGTACAGAATTTGTTGCTTAACTTGGAATTTCCTTGCTTCTGTGGATTTTATTTTAGGCTCTGAAAGTTAACTTTTTTTTCTTTTCAGATTGCTGAAAGCCTTATCTTACTTTCAGCTTGTTTCTCTTACACTGCTGTAGTACTTCTTGTTTAACCTTTTAGTCTCCAAAAAAAAGGCTCTCTTTTCTGTGGATCAAGGCCAGCCCTGATAAGCTTAGAAATGGCAGGTCCTGCTTGACCAACCTGACTTCCTGCTATGATCAGGTGGCCCGTCCAGTGGAAAGGCTGTGGATGTAATCTACCTGGACTTCAGCAAAGCCTTTGATAGTTTCTCCCACAGAATACTCCCAGAGATGCTAGCTTGTACAGGTGCACTCTACTTTCTTAGTAACAGAAACAAAGCTACTTTTGTTGTGACTGTCTATTTCGTGTGACAGTATTGCCTGAGAACTCCATCCATGGATTTATTGGAATTGTAATTGCTGTTCAATTATGGAACAGAATCTTCCTTCCAAATGAATTTACAAATTGAATTGTCACTGTTTGCTACATTGACTTATCAACCCTTTATAAAGTTGTCACAGTTATGCTTATGTTTTCGTAATTACAGATACTGCACAACAAAAATGAATGAAATTTTTTCAGTTTCACGTATTATCAAGAAGTCGTTCAGCATGTGGTGCCAGATCAGGCAGTAACTCTTCCTTCCATATTGTTTCCATAACATTTCTTGTGTTTGTCCAACTTAACTTCTAGAGTTGGAGGCAGCCAAGCAATGTGCATTAAATTACCTCCCTGGTTTTTAGATTGCCAGCACAGATCATCATCTAATAAGCCACATTTAAATGAGTATGCCAGAATCCAGTAAAATATTTGTATGATTTTGAACTATTGGACACTTCCACAGTTCTCTGTGTGAAATCTAAAACATTTGATTGCTTGTCATCAAAGCATACATGCAGTTCATTTCCCTAGCTCACTCAGAGACTGAAAAGCACTAGTATTATGAAGTAATCTGTGTAATATTGCCTACACTTGGGACTAAATAAAGAAAAGGACTCATTTTTAATAACAAAAATGCTGTAGGCAATAGTTGAGGTGATCCAGGTAGGTACAAATTCAAGTAGTCTAGCACTGTGTTAAATCCTTGTAGATTATTTAAGTTATTTTGCAAAGATTCAAAGATAAATCTTCTGATAGAAATTTCTTAGAAGAACAGTTTCCATTATTTACTCTTCTTCCCGGTTCATGGACCTTTATTATTGCTGATATCTTTGTGCACAAATATATGTTTGAAAAATCTGGCTTGGTACTAATAATGCCATGTGACTTCATCCAGAATACCTGTGTAGTTTAACTTTGGACTTATTGGTGTTTTCATAAAATTGAGTGGTGGGAGGTTGGCTTAAAGGAAAGATGACATTTTTAAAACCTTTTGGAACAATGTCAGTTGACCCACATAGGAAAAAAATATTTCAATAATTATTTTAAATTAATCAAAAATACTGAATTGCATTTTGTCTTAAGAGGTTTTAATTGATTTCATCACTTTGTCTTTGGTCTTCTATTAAAGGAAGAAGCTTTTATGTTGTACCTGGCATAAAGCTGGAAGAAGTTAGAAGTCTTTTTGTGAGCACTATATGTTGCTGAGTGTTAGAACAATGGCAATTATAAAAAAATTTATCCTGTACATTTTTATCCATGTATAGAACTTCTATGGCTGTGTATCTTATAACAATAGCATAGACAATAATAATAATTCATACTTTTCTTAAAATAGTTTTTATAACTTCTATTATCTAAAATTTTGGAAAGAACTTTTAAAATATAATGTATTTTTATTTCAAGGTATTTTTGTTACAAATCTTAGTGTGATTCAGTGTGCCAAATGTTCGCTACCCTTAAGAACACTACTCTGCTGCAATGCCAAAGTAAAGCTACTTTATTCATTTACACAGAGTGAAAATATCTACAAGCCTGGTAATCCAGTTTGTGAATAAAGTCATCCCTTTATCAGAATCATTCTAATCTACATTTAAAACTAATGGAGCTAATAATTTATTGTGCTTCTTGCATAGTTTCATTGAATTTAGCTCATAAAAGTAAATTGAGATTACTTTAAATATGACATTCCTTGGGTTAATCTGAAAGTGGTAATCATCCTACAACAAGATGGGAGAGATTCTTCTTAGACAATTTGAGAAAGCAAAGTGTAAGGTATCACTTGATATTTGCCTAAATCACGATTCTGCCTAAACAAGGCATGGCCTAAATTATTTACCTCCCCACTTGCCACAATTCCTTTGCTAGTCAAGTTTATTGCTTTGTGAGAGGTTAGCACCTTTAAGAACGTTCTAGCAACCACATACTACTGCAGTATGGGCTGACCAAGAACATCAAAACATTTTGATGTGTTTTGTCAATGTATTACCTCTTAAAGTGCCACACCCCATTAGAGGTCTTCTGTGGGTTTATAAGGCAAATTTACAGTATGTCTGCTTGTGTCAAGACAGCATTCTCTGAGAAAATGGTGAGCCCCTAGGATCCCTTTATGTTCCATTAGTTTGTAATTGAAGCATCTACTAAAATTATAGAGGTGGAGGTGTAGTCAAAACCAATCTTACACATTGTTCAAATTCATAAGAAGTTGCCTATGACTTAACAGGACATTCTGATCCTTTATTTCTAGAAATTAGAAAACAAATAACATAAAAACTACTTCCTTTGCTGCAGTACTATAGATGCTCTTACAAACTTAATAAACACTAAAAAGGTCTCCTAGCAGACTCAAAATGAAGCACCAGACATAACTAGTCATTTAAATGTATTTTGTCTGTATGCTCTTTGAGTCTTTCCATAACTTCTGTTTTCCTGCTCTGTCTGTTCTGGTATTGTCTCATATATTCATTTTTGCTACACTTGTGTTCTCTGTGATAATTTGAGTGCTTCCCTTGCTGTATTCACTTTCTTGATAAGCTCCACTGCTCATTTTTGTTTTCAGACAGTTTATAGTTACCTTTGTAGACAAACTTCTTCTGGATCATTACATTGTGGATATATCTGTTTGGGCTATTGTTTTCTTTAACCACATCAAAGATTTACTTTTTTTTGCTTTCTGTTACTAATGCTATCATGCTTATTGGTATGCCTACGAAACCATATATTCATCATTGTGTATCTGCTTTTGTTTCTATGTTCAGTCTCTTTTTTTTTATATATAAATGCCTGGTTAGTTCTGCACTCTGCCCAGAATTTCCACATTCCTTCTAATGCACTTAAACTCCTACTTTCCTCCTGTGCCAAGCAAGCAATTCTTCATTCACATCAGAAATAATGTATGAAATTCACCTCTCCTGACTTTTGTGGGGTTTGCATCAGTTAAGCTTTTGTTAATTAAACTTCACATTTCTTTTTCCAGTGTAGGAACATGTCTTACCTAGGTTTATATACAATTTTGTGCTCATGTTTGATCTTTTGTAGTTTTAAAAGTCATAGTTAAAAAACTAATCAAAAATTCATATTTTGGCATATAGATGAATCTGTAGACTTCTGAGGTACTTTTTTATTTCAGTTAGAATTGGACATGGAGGAAGACTAGATAATTAACTACAGTTTTAGCCTCAAAAAATAAACTGCCTCTTGTTAATATTTATTTTGTGTAAATATCTTAATTTAGACTGCTTAATAATTCTGGACGAAAGCTTTTGAAAATACTGCTTGGCATATGTCTTGTTAATAGTTCTGCTTTAATTTCAAGCTTTGGAACCAGATTTTTAAAAAATATCTTCTGCAAAAATATGCTTTAGAGTTTATTTTTAATTTGGAGATGAGCAAGCTAAAAGATAGCAGTGTTAACATCCTGCAAAATAGTGACTTTGATTCTCAGTTGCATGTGTATTTATATAGCTTTATTTAAAAGTGTAATCCTTTGTGAATATAAAACCTACTTTTAAAGATATTTTCATTTATTAAGTGGCTAAAAGGTGAAAAACCACTTGAAGGAATGAATGAGCCAGGTCTGACCCTTGATTTTAACTTGTTCTTGTCATCTAGACCCAGCTGCGCGCTTGGCGTTGTTCAAAAACAATGAAAATAAACATCTCCATGTGAAACCACCAAGGAAGACACAGCCTGTAAATGCTGGGTACTTTGAAGGTATGAATGAGTGTTTCACTTTATCCCTATGCATATAAGTATATATATCTTGCAGTGTCTTTTAAGCAAGCCTACTTGAAAATGTAAAACAATATGCACAAATAGAAAAAGGCAGAAGTTTAAGGTCCTTATCAGTTCCTGGATATCTCAAGTTACAGCAGCAAAACATTACAATTTCAAGTCATTGTGGAAGGTGGGGAGTGTTCCTAGAGTTTAGTTCATAATCAGCTGGAGGCTTACTTATTTTTTTGTTGTTTTTATTATTAAGTCTTCATCATAAAAAATTTCAAAGTGTGTCACAGAGGTTTAAAATACAAGGGTCTAGAATAAAATTTTTAAAATGAAATATTAATGCAAATTCTTCATTTAACTGTTACCTTTTCTCAAGCTAGCCATTAATTCCTGACATTCCTTAATGTGTTTTTTAGGAAGCTACTTCCATAAATATTCCCTAAAACTTTACCCTTTCATAGAAGACAAGAAAAGAAGTTTCAGTATGTAAATATGAAATTAGTTTTCAAAAAATATTTAAAACCTGATCTATGCAGCTCTTTTACTGTTGAAATTCATATTAAAACTCTTCTTTATTTCATTCAACTAGAATAAGGCGAAGTCTATTTAAAATGTTCTGCTTGTAAAAAGATGATCATCTCCAGAGATATTGTTTTTATACTGTTTTTATTCCTTTTGCAACTCGGTAGTGTGCTCAAAAAGTTCTCAGCTCTGTCTTTTTATTTCTTGGAAAGACATGGTCATATGGTATCTGATCTATTCCCAATTCCACAAAGTAAAGTTATAAAATATGTTGTATTAACATTCACTGTAAGAAGATAGAAATTCTGAGACAGGTGTGAAATCAATCTGAGTATACCTGAAGTCCGATTCACTCATTTAACCTGTCTGTGTGAAAGGCCAGATTTGGCTAATATTCATAAGCCCATGCTCAAATTTGTTTGGAAATATCTTGGTGAATTCTGAAGAGGAAATGTTCTTGCACTATTATTTGCCTTGGATCCAAGCATGAATTTACCTTGACTATACAAAATCTGTATGTACTGTGCCTGATTGAGCTTTCCCAATGTGTCATGTATGTTACTGTGGCTTATGTTTATATAAGTCAGAATGCATCATATGCTGAAGAAATTGGACGTGCAGACTGCCTGCAAAACAGTGGATGTCCAACACTATCAACAGTAGTGTGAATGTCAGAGATAAGCTTGATTACAGGTTCAGTACCCTAAAGTCAGTGTAGGTTTAGCCTAGCTTTCCTGCCACTGGTTTATCTGTTCCTGCCTGAAGACATTTCCTTTCATTTTGAAACGCCAATTATATGCATTCTAAGTATTACTGAAATTACTTCTTGAATTTATGGAGAGAAGGCAACAAAGTGCATTGGATGTCAAAAGGCAAGCACAGTAGTGGCGCTCTTGATTATCTTTCATTTCAAGGACCACTGTACTCCTTTGGCCAGCTAATGAACAGCAATTTTTTTTTCATCAGTCATGTGTGCTCACATGCAAACTGCTGAACCTTCAAGAAGACAAGAAAGACTATTCTGCTTGACCGAAATATAAAATTGTCTTTCTACCAGAGGCACTGCTACTTCGGAGGGTATATCCTGAAAATACTAGGTTGTGAATTAGAAGCAGAGTCCAACACAGACCATTTATTTATATGTACATGAGTTACCATGAAACAGAACTAAGAGTTTCTAAATTTAGAATTGGGTAACACTTTCCATGTTATCTACAAAGCACCTGCATGGTAATTTCACAGAGATATGTTATCAGTCATTTCTTCCCTTGTTTCCCATTTCCCCTCTCTCACCTTTTGAACGCTTCTTCCTCTTTTTCCTGGAACAGATTCCTTTTGGTCTGTTCTGCAATGGAAGTTCTTTCTGTAACAAGGTGGAATGTTTTCACTCTGTATCCGTAAATGTTGTGGATACTGTATTTTAAGTCAAGAGAGAACACAGACCTGTCATTTGCATAATGGAAATAAACTTCCTCCATTCAAGCCCTTTAACCTTCTTTTACCAGATTTGTAGTGAGTGCTTGGATAGAAAATTTGGACCTCAATGACTCCAAGCCATCTTCTTCACAAACAACTAAATTAAAAAAAAAAAAAAACCACAACAAAAAAACCCCAGAAGACAGCACATTCTGTATAACCCTTCTTTATTTCTTTACATTGGGAAATAGAGGGGAGAAGTTGTAGCATCAACAGCAACACAGCAAGTACACATGTGTTATCTGTTAAATAACAGAATCACTGCTTTTGAAAGGGGATGCCCTAGGAAGTGAAACAATTAGAACAGTTTTAGATTTTCAAACTGGAACACATCATGGTAATGAATATTTGAGAAGTAATCTAGTTAAAATGCACAATGAATGTCTTTCGTCTTCATTGTGTCTTTAGTTTGTGTGTAAAAGTACAAACAAGACAAAAAGGAATAAAAGGATATGAGATATGAAACTAAATAGTGAAAAGAAATGATGCTTGTGTGTTCCTGAGATTATTATTCCATCATAGTTTGCTTTCTCGTTTTCCTTTTACAAAAGTTTTGGTGAGCTGATATGCAAAATGTTGATAATAAATTTGAAAAACTTGTGCATAACTTTAACCCCATGGGACAATTCACATATCTCTAATTTAAGATAAACATTGTAGGAAAATACATTTTCAAAACTTGAGTGACATCATAAATATTATATTTTGGAAGAATCATCATGCTTTACTCACTGATGTGAGAAAAATCCCCAGGAGGGACCATTATTTCACATTTGTATCACAGTAGCACACACAAGTTAGTCAGACAGAAGTTCCTTTGTATTAGACACTTCATCAACGGCATCAGGAAACATTGTTCTCACAGGCAAGAGCTTAGTATTTAAAAATACAAGGAGCACGTGAAGGCACAAACCATGGGAATGTAATTCACTGTGTGTTAGTGTATGTATATGAATGTGTATATATGTGTATGTGTCGATACATATATATACAATACATGTGTCTGTGCTGACACAAATGTACAAGCATATACCATAAGTATAAATAGGTATAATTCAATAATCATAATACTTATGCCTTTTTAGTTGTATATTTTGAAAGGAAATTATGAACAATTACTCTCTGTGTTATTACAAGTATCAACATGCATTTAGCAGTCCTAACACTTTCTATCAGATGCTGTTTAATTTTTTAAGAGATTAATTTAATGCATGTGGTCATTGTATAACACAGATTCATTAATACTATTATTTGAATAAATAATATATTTGAATTAAGGTTTTATATTGTGACATTAACTTGAGTAGGTTGTAGAGTAAGCCACAGAATATGCAAGTGTAAGTATGTTTTTACTGTTGCTCATACCAAACTATACCCTCATCAAAAACCTGAAGACAGATGCTATCCTGACTTGATGTCCTTTCACTTCTGATTATTTGCTAGATGTTTTCTGGGGTTATGTATGTTACACTGCTTTTTTTGGTAAGATAAAGTTTGCTTCCATCATGGTTGTTGAGTTTCAGTTAGTGCTAGGTAGCTGACAAACAAACTGTGCCTGCTTTAATGAATATTCTGGTTTAATGAATATTCTTAGAGATTTTTTTGTGGTTTGTAGATGGTGACATTTTGAAGATCTCAGAATTCTGGGAGCTTTATAAGGAACTCAGATAATTGTCATAATTTCCTATTTTGCTTCAAAACATATTTTTTAGAAAGCTTTGTGGCTGCTTCTCCTCTTTCTGTCTGGAGGCTATTTCAGTTATAATTTTAACATTAAATTGTCTTGACTACTTTGGATAAAAGTAGTTCAGGAATTGAAAGAAGAATCTATCCTTGACTTCTCTTGGGCAGTTCCAATTAGTCTTGGCTGAACATATAACACAGCATCTCTGGTGCTTGTGGGTCTGTAACTACAGGATATGTAATTTCACAGAGCAGGAATACCTACTTTTCCAGCCAACAGTGTGAATGCTTAGTCCCAGTATAGCAGCTTAAAGCTAAAGAAGGAGCCCTGAGGCCTAGCACATTGCTTTGCTACAAGCTTTGGGAACAGTCTATGTCTTTTTGTGTCCTCTTTATTCCAGCTTCCTCAACAGGTTTGGTGGGTTATCCAAATAAGTTTTCATTTAGTGGAATGGGAAACTGGATTCCAATCTGTAGAATAAGTTTGAAGAATGCAGATCAGCTGAGAGTCAGATCAAACTATTCAGGTATTATTTGGATATGATTCACTTAATTTCACAGAATTTCTCAGAATGTGCTCCACTTAATTTTGTAGGTTAGGTGATTTATTGGTATATGTAGTACATTTATTTTTAGTAATATCCATATCCATCAGTGACAGATCTGTACCATATACTTCAAAGGGGAAATAGGGTAATGTGGCTTGGTCCAGAAATGTGCACAATGATTTATGCCTGGAAGCTTAACTATTTTAAAAATGCAACTATGTTGTCAATATATGCTTGCTGTAGTTTAGGAACCTGTAGTTCTAACTGGCAATACTGTATTTCCTGTCATTTTATGCTTGTTGGTGACTAAAGAAAAGATAATGGATATAATGGTCAGACAGATTTCACCAATACAAATTTGATAATGAATAGATTATGCTTTCTCAGGTGGCTTTTAATTATAGCAGTATTTATTCATTTCTGTTTAAATTGTCAGTAGAAATAACATTTATTTTCAAGAATAAGAGGTAAAATGAGCTTGTGATTATGTCATATGATTGGAAGATAAATATCAAGGAATCCATTTAGTCATGTTTTCCAGCTTCCAGTTCATCATTAAAAAACTTCTTGTAGTCTAAAGTGAAAAATATTGCAAAACATTCTTGTATATTATTTTTACTAGTAATAATTAAAAATGCAAGTGTGAGACTTTGAAAAATGGTATTTTAAGGCTACTTTTAGTTAATTATGTGAGTTCATTAAAATGTTGCATAGTGATCAACGTAGTTTCTTAGATTTTCTGTATTACAAAATATAAATACATTGAAGAAAAAGTATCTGTGGTATTTAATAAAATTTATATTGGTTCAAACCACTAATGCTTTTAAATATCTGCATGATAATTAAGAGAAAGTACTGAGACTGGAATGCTGGTATTTATCTTTTTACAAGCTTTAAATGTTTTGTTACTTGTTATTTAAGAGCATTTCTAAAGACACTGAACTATAACTAATAATTTGTGTTAACTGTTTTCATCCTTTAGAAATTATCTATTTTCCATGAAAAAGTATTAATGACATCAACTCCCAGGAATTGCATTGGTTGTAAACATCCATTTATAAATTAAGCCATCTTTTATTGAGCTGTGGTCTATAAAGGATTAATAACCACATTCGAAATCTGGCCTTGCTGCAATTCTATGAGTTGAAAATGCAATTATTACATATCTCCCAGGCTTTGAATTTGTATGGCACATTAGGGAAGCAGTTTCTAAACTGTACAACACTGACAAAAATGACAGAATAATGCATTTTCAGAGAATATAAGATCTGCCCTAAGATGTGATGAAAACGAGTTGCAGAAACCTGTATTGTGGAAGAGGATCTATCTTTTAAAATCAGAAATCTGTGGCTTTGTTTCTTATTATTTAGTTTGAGCTCACACAACAGAACTCTAGCATTGAAATATTTTCTCATTTTAAGGAATTAATGGCTCTCCACCAGCCCTTAAACATGTAAAATGAGTAGGTTACTTGTGTCCAGTACATCCAAAAAGAGCCTGGATAAAATAAACATAAGGAGTTGGATATCTTGGAAAAAATCTGTCATGGGTTTGGGTTAATCATCTCCAGAAGAAATTCAACTTGATGCCTGAAATGTAAGACTTCTTGGAGAAAGCAGCAAAGCCTGAGGCAGTGTTGATCTGAAGGACTGCTCTCCATGGGTCAGAGCTGCTCTGCTGGCAGAGTGCAAACCCAGTTCACAGCAGCGGTACCCTGAAAAGTTGTAAAAGACTGCAGGGGCCTTACAGTGCACGCACTGAAGCTTCGGTTACATACTTTTAGTTGCCCAGTTTCTTATTATAAAATAAAACTGAAAAATAAAATCTGTGCCTAATTTTCCAGCCTCCTGTCCATCAATGATAGTGTAGATTTTTTTCAGGATTTGTAGAATGAAGCAATCCTGAAATTATGTTTAAAAATAAATACATAAAACATCATTTGTATGTGTTTATGCAGTATACTTCCCTGTCTGAATATTTATAAATGATCTAGACATTTTTATTAACAGTCTTGCTTTCTCATTCAGTTACAAAAAAAAAAAAAAAAAAAAAAAAANAAAAAAAAAAAAAAAAAAAAAAAAAAAAAAAAAAAAAAAAAAAAAAGTCTATTTTAGTTGAAGTTGCTGAACAGGAGGTACTTGCCATAGATACTTGCCAACTTAATATTACGAATTTTCATTGTGGTTCTAGTCTTTAGGTTACCTCTATTCATATGTTAAAGGTTTCTGACCACATATTTCACCTGCCTGTGAACTATCTCTTTGTTCCATATTCTGTTATTTTTCAGACTTGTAATTTGTGGTTGTATAAGAATTTTGCAAGCACATCAGATTTAAGTGTGGTCTCTAAGCTAGAGGGGGTGATTTTTCCAACTAACTTCCAAGACTAGGATTTTATACAATGTATAGGCAGTTACCTGCGCTTTCATAACATAGTAATTTACCAATTTTCACCAACCTAAAAGGAACTGCACATTAGAAAAAAAAATCTTACTGCTCTTTTGTTAATAACTACCCATTAATGACTTCAGTAGGAATGAGATTTCACCCAAAATGTCATCAAATGTTGAAAACTATTTTTTCTCATTGTTGAATAAGATGACATAATAGTTCAGATAGTTTCATTTACATCTTCTGAGATTTTACCTGTCTTTTTTTCTCTCCTTTCCTTGATATTTTATGTCCAAAATCTATGCAGTGTAGGTATCTGCATCTCAGCCAATGTATAGATAAATAAGGTGACTCTATACTCCGATTCACAGCTTTTAATACTGTGTAAGGCCGTCATTTTAGATGAATAGATCCTGGAGTACCAAAGCATTTCAAATCCTTTTTCATTTGACCATTCAGTGACCTGATAACTATTTCCTGTCCCTAAGTAAGGTCATGACCCAGGTCTTAGAGTGCAAAAGACAGATAATTTTAGCAACAAGTTAAATCCAAAAGGATTTGGTTAGAGGGGGTTAGGGAGAATGAGTTTGGCTAAATTCCTCTAAAATAAAGTGTTACAGCACTTGGATTTAGCATGTCTAGTTAAAAGTAATTGTTGAATTTGTTGCTGTCTCTGAGTGCCTGGGGACTGTGGTCAGTATTGGTGTGTTTTTTTAATTTGCTTTGCTTTTACTGAACAGCACCTAAGACTCTTCTTTACTCTTCAAAAAAATAATTCCTAATGAAGAGTTTATTAAAAGTGCATTTTCAGATATATTCAAAGCATTTTCCAAAGTGAATGTTTCAAGCATTAAAATCATATTGCTTTGCAAATGGTGCTATCGTATAGGCCGCAGAAAGAGAAGACTCTGTAAAAGTGTCATGAATGTTAGTTTCATTGCACAAATGCTCCTGTTGCAAAAGAATTTCCTTTTGGGATGGTGCTATGATTAAGGAATATAGTGGATCCTTAGAAATATTTTATAGGTACAAATCTTGCTTCAGCTGGAATCCATGACACAATTTAAGTCACAATTAAAGAAATGTTTCCTGGGGCTATAGATTTTCGTAGCAATAACTGCATTATTCTAAGCACTTTTGGGGATGAATTAAAGGAAGGCCTTCACGCAAGAGCTTTTAATGAATTTGAAAATGTAATTGATTAATGTTTGCTTTAAAGGATTTTTTTTTTTTCCCTGCTCTGCAATGGGAACTATGGTGTTATGGAGAATTAATACTGTCAATGAGGTCAGAGATCTACAGCATTCCAGAAAGGCCATTATCATGAATGCAATGTTAAACACACACTGAAGTACCTTTCTGTTTTTATAACTAATAATGTTATTGGTCAGATACGTCATGTATTTTGGTAGTGTGCAACATTTTTCAAGCAAAATATTAAAATAAGACTCAAAAATTGAAATATAGATGTTCAAAATTTTATGCTGTTCAGTACTAATGCAGCAAAGTTCCATGCCTTTTACAAGTTTCGTGGAATCTGTAATATTGAATGTGTGGTGGACTTAGATGATTTTACAAGGAATTGAAGGTAACTCAATGGACAACCATGCAGTGATATCTGTGTAACTACATTGTGTTATTTCTATACTGTACATCTTTCAACTTCATAACTTTGCTGTTCAATTCTTATTGAAACATGTTAGCAGTTGCTTGAAAGTCATAGGTTTGTGCTCGTTTGTTATATGCGCTGCAGATATTTTGTCTGCCTTATGAGTATGAAAAAGGTAGGAATACTTAATTTTTCAGTTATGCATATATATATTTATATATATGGATGTTTTTTTCTCATATTCCAGAGGTAATATTTTTGAATAAAATTTTATTTACAAGACATTCTAGAATACTTCTTTCTTTGCAGGTTTATTGTCATATTACTAATCCAACATGTCATATTACTAATCCAAATTTCATAAATTACCGCATTTGTAGAATCTTGTAGATAATCCAGTCCAGGCAATGAGATAAAGAAATCCAAGTACCCAGACAAAAGAACATTGCTTTCACAATCATCATTAAACAAGTATATTATGAATAACTGAAATTTTTGGAATGATTTCTAAATGCAAATTTGGCATCAGACTTACTAAACCCTGACTGCAGAAAGACATTTCCCTAAGGCACATACGTGTTTTTTGTTTTCTAATAAGAAGCCAGCTCAGCAGTTTTCACTTTGTGAAGAGACCAGGGGTATCTCTTGTCAAGGATAGTATCTGACTTTTAAAAAAGAGGAATTTAAACATTACTGTATATTTTCTAGTTAAGTTTACTGAGTATTTGCTTTAGTACTTGATGTATATTTTGTAATTTAGAAATTAACAATGTATGTAAAAAGAAAGGAAGCTATGTGCTACTAAGCCAGAAAGTTCTGATTTAACCTACCAATGACCTGGCTTTGTTTGTTCAGATGACAGTTCTAAAAGTGTGCAGAGAATATTCCCTTTTAATACAGTTATTTGCCGCAAGCCGTGACCTCACTGCCTGTCAGGGAGCAGGTCTGAATTGGCCCTTTCTCTGATATCGTGACATTGCTTCTGTTGCCTCGATTGTGACCTCTGATTGCATGATACCCCTGAGACTTCAATTTAATAAGCATGACTCCTGACTCTTAGCCAGGTCTGCCTTCTTAGGTTTAGTCAGACTCTGCTTGTAGTCTGTTCTACATATACTAAAACACTGCATAGGCTGTCATCATACTGTGTGAGTTGTGTGCACTGTATTCAAAATTCTCTTTCAAACATCTTTCATTTATTGCTAATGGAAATGTTTTAAAAATCTTTCTTGGAATAAATTTTAGAAGTTGTTTCTTCCACATTTATTGCTGCTTGGGATTTTGGTGTTTCTATCTTTGTACAAATAGTTACTATTATTTCACTATTACTAAGCATGTGCATTATTCATGCATCATACTAATTTCTTGTTTTAAAATTTATTTTATTCCCCCTATGAGATTGTTATATATTTCTGTGACTTCCCATCAATAATGTGTTTGTTCATAATAGAAATAGTAGAGGCAAATCCCTATTTTTCATTGCATAATTAATACAGTTGCACAATGAGACAGTACTGATGAGCACCCAGAACACTGTAAGATGTAGTTATACAGGACCAGTCAGGTGAAAACTGAAGAATCTGTTTGGAATCCAGGAGAAGGTGAGTGGAATTAAGACTTTTTAAATACCATTGAAAATAAAATAGCTTTGGTTTAGTGACAATTTTTCTACAACATTGCATTCTTTTCTCCTGTTTTCCTCCTCTTCTAGCCAGAATGCTGAAGAAGAGTCTGTTCTAGGACCCGGATGCCATGAGGGTGACGATGCTGTTCAGATATTTCTACATTTTTGGCACCCCTTGTTGCATTCACTGATCCAGAATATGGAGAAGTTCAAAGATTTGAAAGACAGTTTCAGCAGCTGTGGTACAAGTTAGGGATGAGGTTCTGTATCTACTTACATGCACTTTCTGTATTCTCGTTGCAGATATGTATGCTTTTCTCTAGCCTCTGTATCAGTACCTGTAACATAGTGCTTCTAATCAATTTATTTATATTTTCAGAAGAATAGAAAAACCTTCTTAAGAAAATAATGCTTTGTGCTCACTTTTTTAGTTAAATAAAAAATTTTTCTGTAAATATTACAATTTAATATGTCTCTATTTCTTCAATTGCTTTAAAGAATTCGGTTCACCTTTTCAATTAGATTACTTTGTATTAAAATTATTTTATCTTTTAGGAAAAGGAAACTACATTAGAATCTTTCTTATAAAACAAGTTCTATCGAAGACAAAAAGTGGATGTTTTTTTATTGTGCTCAAACTTGGCAATGAAATGCTATTCATTCTTCTTCATGACAGTGGAAGTAAAGTCTTGTTTTGGCCAGTTTGTTGTTTTTGTTGTGGATTTTTTTAACAAATTCCCATGTATGATCATACAATTTCAATACCTTAATTTAGTCTATAAGGTTTAAAACTCATTATATAATCACCTGTTGCCTTCTTCTATGGTAAATAGTATAAGACTAGCTACTGAAGTTCCTTAATCTCAAATGGGTGTTTTCTTACCTAATTGAAATTAATGGGCTTTCATTCCTTTCTGGTTCAGACCTTAATGCTCTATAAATTCCTGTACTATTTGCAGGAGCTTATATCATCAGCTGCAAACAAGTGAACAACTGTTTTAACCTATTGTTAGCCAACTGGTAAACCAAATTACACTTTTAAGTTATGGCTGTATTAAAAGCTGTTACAAATATGAACAGAATGCATATGAGGCAAGTTCACCTATTTGGAATCACCATGGCATTTAACTTTTTCCCTCCTTTGCAGAAAAATTTTATACACAAATATACAGATACTTATATATACATGCCAGTGAGTTGGATAGTTTGGTAGCAAGTTTAGCTAAAAGTTTAGTAAAAAGAAACTAATTTCAACACACCTAATCTAAGACTAAAATGTTTACAGTTAAGATTAAACACAGTTAAATTATGTTTAGAAATTGAACTGGGGGTTTTGTGTTAATTTTCTCTTTAAAAAAATAATTTGAGTAAAGGTCTAAAAAAATTCTGTTAAAGAACAGAAGAAATCAGGGCTAATTTATTCCTTTTTGAACTCTAATTTCTTCAGTCACTGGGGTGAATCATTCAAATTTTCTCTGCATGGATAGAAAAAACCTTTGCCATTGTAAATATAATTGATCCAAAATCAATATCATTGTCAGTCCCATGCCTAGGGGGCTGAATTCTCTTGAATATGTAATCATGTCTCTAAAATGATACATTCTGTTTAATTTCTTTCTTATATTCATGTGTTTACAAGCTGAAACTTTCAGTCCAATTAATCAGGAAATCTATAAAACTACTAAGCTCTTTGAGACATAGGTATTGAGAATTAACCTGGGGTAACTTGTAGGCAAATTGTGGATTTGTTTTGCTTTTTTTACCTGACCTTCTTTACAAATGGAATTTTTTTTTTTTTTTATTTTTTTTAATAGATCTATTAGACACTGGAATTTCATATAGTTTATTTTCTTCCATGATGTATCAAGCAATTAAGCATAACTTAATAAGAAGAATTAGTACTTTTATGTCTATATTTATTTATAGACACTTCTATAAGTTTAGTGTTTATGGTTATTTTTAAGCTGGATATAAATATATAAGAATGACACACAATTGGAGATTAACTCACTGTAGAGTCTGAAGAAAAGGAAGCATGTCTATCTGAGAGGGTGGTTTTTTGCTTTTAATTCAATGAGCATTAAATCAAGCCTTGTTTATACAGTGTTTGGCATAATAACAGGCCTGATCTTCAGTGGTACCTCTTGGTTTTGCTATGAAGTAAATTAAACAGCAGGCTTGCACTACTTAATGTGTAGGCTTTGTGTATGTATTTGACAGTGTAAAGTAGTTGTGCTGTGACACATTACTGCATTGACAAAGCTGTGAATTGTTGTCAGAGTATGGTCTTCAAATCCTAACATCAAGTCTACATCACAAAGTAAGACAGAAATTATTTTGTCTGAACAAAGTAAAACCCTTTTAAATTAAAATATATATGATATTTTGATAAATCATGTATATCATATGAAATCTGTAATAGAGATAGAATAGATGACAAATTTATAGATATTCATAATTGAATTACATATTGATGTTAGTACGGTAATTTTATTTTTTCACTTTCAGTGTTGCTCTGCACTGAAAAGTACCAATCATGTAGGGTATTTGTGTACATACATAATGTGTGTTGATGCACACGAGTCCTTGAAACAAGTTCTTCTTGTATTCAGATAATGATCTAGAAAAAATATTTATTCATAAAAGTAAACATAATACTTTTTTAAAATATAAATTCCCAAGGATCATCCTGTGCAGAGTTAAGAGATGGACTCCGTGGACTTTGTAAGTCCCTTCCAACTTAGCTGTTCTGTGATTCTGTGACATTTTAATTACTTGTTCTTAAAATCTCTGACACAGTTGTTAATGTGGTGTAAGTCAGCTTTACTGACTAAGTTTATGCTGCTCCTGAGTAATGGGGGTTTTTTTGATTTTTTTAATAGTTGGCATATGTATCTTCTTGTCACATGGTAACTACAAATTTTTATTTTGAACAAATATTTTGTTGGGTTTGGATTTTTCAGTCCCTTTCTTGTACATTTAAGTCCTTCAGTACAAACAAAACCTACCTTAATGGTTGTCACACTCAATGAAAATTGATTGTATTGTGTAACTTTTGCTCTCTTTATAGGGTACAACATAGTAGTTAGATCTCCTGCACTCTTACAAAATGTTCCTTTGTATTTGTTATTTTGAGAATTCCTTTGGAAGATCTTATATCTTAAATAATTTTACTTGCTTTATTGAATTTAGAGAAAAGTATTCCTCTGGTTTGGACTACATAAGATGTAATAGTCTTTTCTTGCTTGAGAATATTGTTATGAGCAACTAAACACTTCTGTTGAAGTTTTTCATTGTTTCTGTCATTTCCTTTTAAGAAGTGAGAGTGGATCTATCAAAATATTCAGCAAAAAAGTGGTTTTTTGTGTTATGCATATCCTAATTTTCTCCTGAACAATATAAAATCCTATTTACAGTAGAGAGCATGCATCATTAGGAAATTTATTAATTCTGAAGATTATAAGGAAAACTAGAGACAGGCAGATTTGGGAGTTGAGACAAAAATTATGTGATGGTGTAGGCAGTAAGAATAAACAAAATAGGCTCTATCTACTTCAGTCTTATTTGTGCCTTACGTTTACTGATGGATAACTAAGCATGGAAATGCTGAGCATAATATTTCAAAATATTTTTTTCTTGTCTTGATTTCTGAGGTAATCCAAGGGCCTTGACTATCCAGAGATCTCTGGGTAGTGCTTGGCTGTTCTCCAGATTTACTTCTCAGCAGTGCTGTTGATGAGATTTGCCTGTGCTGAGTAGCTGAAGCAGGTACTATATAGACTGCAGAACACTGTTCATAGGACGCTACACCACAATAATCTGAAAGTATAGCCAAGCACAGTACAGCCATATCACTGTAACATTTCTTATGTACTTTTTGAATTTGCAAACACCTGAGTGCATCCTGAAGTGTGCTGATTGCAGGTAGAAGTAGTTGACATTAGGAGTGCTTCTCTCTCTGTGCATGTGGGTAGAATATCATCTCTTTAGTATCTTCATTTTTGTAGAGTTGAAGTTTGGTTTCGCAGGGTTGGTTTTTGATTTTTTTTTAGAAAGAACAAACTTAATTTTTCAAATATGAAACAACTCCATGTTGTTTCTCAAGCTGAAAGTAAAAGAAGTCTCCCCTCATGCGCCTGGACTGACAAAAGTTAGTTTGTTCTTTTTAGTCGTACTGCAAATTCTATTTGTTTATGTTTTGGGAATGTGAGGAAGCCATGTGCGAGCATATGCCTGTGTGTGTATGTGAATGCTGAGATACCAAATTTTCTTTATGTATACTCTTAGCTGTGGTTATTCATTTTACATTTATTTCTGAGTAAAATACAATCTATCTTCACTTTCACCACAGTTGTTTTTTATAATAATATTGCCAAAATATTATTGTACTAGGGCTGAAGAGTTGGATGCTTGGATGCCTTCAATACTTGCCTTAGTACAAAAAAAGTTACACAGAGGGGCTGATACATTTCATCTAACGAGTCAGTGACCATATAGCATTTAATCAATAATTCAGTAAAATGTGAAATCATAGAGTCAGTCACCAGAATTTCCAAACTTGGAAGGTTTCAGAGAAACTAGAATCTTAATATTTCCAAATCTTTGTGCAATTTATTCTACTGCTATTCTTCTGCTTTTCTAGGGCAAAATATTGCAATGGCTTTGTATTCACTGAGCTTAAAATAAATAGCCATAACTATGCATTTGATTCCAGTGTTAAGTGACTGCAATAACATTCTGAAGAAATAAAACATTTTTTCTCTGTATTTCCTTGTTATAAATGTGTTTGAACAGTAGTCGACATAATTCTGAATGTAATCGTTTAATTGCTTTAATTAAATTAATCAAAATATTTTAATTAAATTAATCAGTTTAAGCAAACAGCAGAATATTGTTTTGTTCTCTAGCTCATTTTTTAGAGAAATAATTCTCATTCAGTAAGAGAAATAAGTCTCATACAATCTGTTGAGAGCATACACCTATATTAAACCAGTCCACTACTGTTCTTTATTCTTTCCCCATCTCTATGACTTACTTTTAGTTGACCTAAGCAATCTATTCTTACATTATTAGCCCTCCACTATTCAATCCCTATGTCTTCCCTCAAACAGATCTTCAAGTTCTTATCGCATGATTCACTTCCTGAATTAGATTCGAACAGTCATAAATTAGCAAATTAATGAAATTGGCAATTGCCTATTTGGCAGCTTCCCATGCACACCAGGTGAAATAGTATTTTAGGTTTATACATCAACTCAGAGAGGTATCATATGTCTTAGGAAATATCACAAATGAAACTGCAATAGTTATGAATTAAGTAATAGAAGATAAATGAGAAATTGCATTTCACAAAAATGGAGGAGTACAGAAAGTGATAACAGCTCATAAAAGTTGTGAAAGTTAGATAAACTGGAAGAAACAGTGTTTAATGCTGCTTTGATGTCAGAGCTAGGAAAATGAAGCTTATGAAGCCATGCAAGTGGAAGTGTACCACGTTCCCAAGGACAGTAATAGACATAAGCATTTTAAAATGTATTTTTGTGATCAGAGGGTTGCAATGAAAGAGGTTAAGTCATCAGGAGGTGCCAGGAGAACTTCCTTGACACTGTTGTGATATGAATAGAGAGAAATAATCTTAAATGAAGTGTCTTAAAGGTACTCTGTTGAAGACGAAATAAGACTTGGATTTTGCCTAAGGATAAATACCAATTGCTATTGATACATAGTAGTGGTGGTGTATTCTGCAGAGGCAGGAACAGGTACCAAAATAGAAAATAATGTGTGAGAAGGTCCTATTATAAAATCCTATTTTCCCTTAATTTAGGAGCTGAAATTTCTACTATTTCAGTGGTTTAGGAATCTCATTTAAAGGGTTCATCTTTTGCCTAATCTAATATGTTGGATTATATTAAACATCAAAGAGAGAACATGGAAAGCACAGGCTGTAATATGATAACCACTGAAGCAGAATAAACTAGTAGGTGAAGAGATTGGAGAAGAGAGGGAGATTTGCAGATGGAGTAGTAATATAGTAGACTTTATTTTTAGTCTGGAAAAAAAATTAGAAATAGCTGGTAAAAAGAGAAAAAGGGAACAAGTTTTAGAAAAATGGCGCAGAATTTATTTTCCTTTCATTATTCTACAATTTTTGAAAGACATTCTCCTGTACATGGATCAGCACTCCCATGTTTAAAACTCCTTATCATGTAAGTGATAAAGCATTTTTAAGCTTCAAAAAATGTTGTAAGTCATAACCTGATGTGAAATCCTTGAGATGAATTTCTATTTTATCTTCTATGCAGCTATGAACTCACTCTTGACACCACTATAAACATTTTTATTTCATTCATTCTGATCCTAGAGATGGAAGTCAGTTTAGTCAAAACTCACTCAGATTAAAAAGTAGCTTCTAAAGTTAACTAATCCATGCAAGGATAGCTATGTCAAAAACAAGTTTGTGTGATTTTAAAGTAGAAATGTTTGTGTGCCACTCTCTGAAAATTCCACACCTGAGTTGTAGGTAAACTTTATCTGGACGTACTATAATTTTTGGTAAAAAGAGCTCTGTGTCGATTGCTGCCACATCTATGATTCACTGAATACCTGTAAGCATGCTAATTACCTTTCTTTTTCCAAAACAATTTGGGGCCTCTATTAATTGTAATGCTTAGGTGTATTTAGTGACAATGTAGATTTCTGACAGATCTGCCAAGCTTTTTGTGGAAAAGAAGAAATTCTTCTTATTTCTCTTACATTCTACTGTAAGTTTCTGTATGGTTTTTAGGGTGGTCAGGGCAGGTGTACTTTTTTGTTATTATAATTTTACAGTCTACTTCCAAACACTTCACTTTTTTGCCTTGATAGCAAGAACAAATCGTATCATTCTTACTTCATGTTCGTGCAGGCTGTGACAGAAATAATACCATTTTTTCTGTTGGCTAACATGGAAAAAATTAGATAAAAAGTTGGATTTGAAGATAATTTATAAATGTGCCTTTTACACATAACTGCGTAGAAGACAGGAGAAATTGTAAATTGTCACAGAGTATACATAATTTTAATTTTCACTAATAATTTTTTTCAGAGTTTGAACATTCAAAAACAGACTTACACCCCCCCCCTTATAATATATATTGCTGACCAATAATTTATGCCAGAATACTGACAGGAAGGAAAAAATTAAAGTATTAATAGCATAGATGATATTTTTATACCTAAACACAGGTACTTAAGTCCTATATTAAGAACACCATTTCCAGAATACATATTGAGAAAATTAACTCTTGTCACAGAATTTTTCTGTTAAGGGAGGTAAGCTTAGAATGCTCAAGAATTTACAAGCTCTTCTTTCACATTGTAGGTCTTAAGTTTCTTAGTCTCTTACTTTATTTATATTGTACTCCCTATGAAGCAAGTCTTGAAGTGAATTAAATCACCCTCTACACACAAAATTTGAAAGGTTGGATACAGTACAGACTTCTCCACACATTTTTCTGTATCAAGAAACATACGACATTAAAGTTAGACCTTTCATCCACCCATCCTAAGCAAATAGATTTGAAAAAAAAAACAAACAAGCCCCACTGTGTTGAATCGTTCTTTAGCATCCTCTTGCATGTAAATTGATGAAGAGTGGAGTAGCTAACTTGGATTTGCAACAATCAGGATTGGTGTTTCCCAGGCATAGAACTTGAACACTAAGATGGAAAAATCTGAAAGGTCTGAAAATCTGAGTGTAAACACTGTGTAACCATCCTCCTCCTTTTTGCGTACTGGATTGCTGTTAATGCTTGTCCTGGCATTGGGGAACACAGGTTTCTGGTACTGTTATCCTGGTGACATTTGAATCTCCAGCTTTCACATGCCAAGCTCTTCTCTTGGTTATGTTTCTTTAATGGTGACAGCTATAGCTGAGGGCACAAGATGCATCTTTGGTGAAGAAAAGCCTGTGAGAACAAAACTGACTCCATGTAGAAACTTAGGCCATTTCAATGGAAGTGGCTCACAGTTTCTTTGCCCTTCTTCTATAGATCATCTAATGGATTATCCAGAGATAGTCTAATTTAAAGTACATAAGTAACAGCCATATTTTAACCCGAACATGAGTAGTATTGTCTCAGAGCATACCGGGTAAACATATTTGATGACGATGAGCAGGATGACATTTTTGTGGATCCCAAAGTTCAGGTTCTTATGAGTTTGCATGTGGATTTGGTGACTTAAAATAGAATATGTTAGTTTCCTGTAATACTAAGTTCCAAGAATATTTCAGATGCCCATGCTTTTCCAAGTTCTCTGTTTTAAGCCCAGATTTTGTAGGAAATTGCCAGTAGGTGGCCCTGAATGCTGTTTTGTATCTGACCTAAGTGCACAGTATCTGTGTGGATGGTTAACTGGCAACACCAAAAAAGCATAACTGTATTAATGCCAAATGTTAGACAATTCCAATCTAAAATTATTAACGTGTGTATCATGTTAAAGGAAAAAAAAATAATTTAAAAAGATTGAAAGCTTAGAAGTGTTAATCTAATGAGGGTATGATACTTTAAATGCTTCTGAAATTAATTTGGTTTTTGATAGGGTTGTGCCTTCTTTGATGTATTTCATTTTTCTTTGATAGTCTAAGAGTTATCCCCATTTAACAATTAAAGATTATTATTCTGATCCATTTCAAAGATTCAGATGCTTGCTGCTCTTTGGAAATTCTGTGTGCATTAGTACTTCTACAAAAATCAGGTCCAGGTTTTTAAAAATCCCGTAACACTAATTTAAGAATGCTCTCAAGCAAATGCATGTTAATGATACTGCTACGCCATGTTCTCGAACACATGATGTTCATAAGTGGAATAGAAAAGTGTTAATAGGGCGCTTCAATTCATAACAGATTTTTTTTTCATAATAATTAAAAAAAGAGATGTTACTATTAAAAAGTATGAAAATGGGTATGTTTCAAGTAAGAAAATATAATATATTTTTCTACATAATTATGAACAAATTATTGAACAATGCCTGGCCATTTGAGAAAAAAAGCCACTAGTAAAACTAGTATGGAACAAAAATACTCTGTCTTATAGCATATACAATTTTTAAGGATGAAAAGCCAACTGTGTGCACTTTTATCTTGGTCACTTTCTTGTTTCAATTATGTTTCAGTAATAAATATGCAAAAATAAATACAAATAAATTAAAATCTTTTTAAGCCAGTTGTTTCAAGCATAGTTCAATCAAGAACTGAAACTGTAACAAAGGGAAATTAATAAAAATATTTTTTGAAAATAACATGCCTCATTAAAAGTATTCATTTTTTCGTAAGTTTTTTCATAGCTTATTGTATATCATCTTTTTTGACCATTGCTGACAACTCAGACTTAGATGTGAACTTCTAATACTGGTTTTTAGTCCCTATATTGATTTCCCTTTTAATGGATGAAATGATAACAAACACTTTAGTAAATGCATAAAGAATACCCATTTTTTAAATAGGAAGAAGTCATTATCCTGAGAAAAATGGTAACATTGAACCAACTTTTTTTAAATACAGATAAGAAAAAAAAAATTAAAAATTGCTTTGGCAATTGAACACATTCAGCCTAAGGAATGGATTTGGTTGGAATAAAGATTCTCTATAACACAAATGGAGACTAACCAAAAAACATTTGTGTTTCAGACTATGAAATAAGCAGCTATGGTACCTTAAGAGTATTCCCTTAGAGCTAAAAGCTAAAAGGAATGAGCTCACCGCAAAGCCATGTAAAATGCAAGTGAGGGATTATATTTTGCAATTTATGCAAAGTTTTTACATATAAGTTTAAAATTAACTATAGGTAATGCACTAAACCTCTTAAAAGTTGAGTTGGTGAATAGCCTGTAACTTTAGTTTATGTTGTCAAAACATGAATGAAAACTATGGCAATTCCAACATCTCTGTCCCTCTCTTCCATCCCTTTGCAGTTAATTATACTTCAACTATTCATACTGGGCAAATGGACTTGATGTTAAGTCAGGTGATCTATGCTTTTTGCAGGTTCAATTGCTCATCAATGAGCTAAACTTCTAGCATCATCTGGATTCACCTATCACAGAAAAGAAAAATCTTTGAAAGAAAAAAAAGGGAAAAATTAGCAACAGGGATGATAACTCAGTGTTATCTGAAATGACAGGAAAAACAAAAACCTTTTGCATCAAAAAAAAAAATAATTCCAATGACTCATTAAAACACTGAGTTGAAGATGCCAAAAGGACATAACCTAAGGGTCCCTGTGCAACAATGATGCTTCCTCTGCAGGCTCTTTCAATTCTGGCATCCTTTGCCTTATGTTTCAAAACATATCTGTTATACAGCAGAATGCTCCCAAGAAGTGAAGAATCTCCAGAATTTTACAACACTTTTTTTTCCATGATGTCACTATTTTATACTCTATCTTTAGATGTCTTTTTTGATCCAAAAGTAGGTAGTAATTTCTGAAAAATAGTATCATATATGAAATTGCTTTGGAATCCAGTATCAGAAATTGCAACTAAAATATCTTAATAGATCATCATATTGGTAAAAAACAGATCAAAGTAACAAGACTGCCATGTGTCTACTCTTGCATATAAGTGGGCTTTTTTTAACCTTATAGACTGGTAAATATAGCTGTAAATATAAATGAATATGTATTGTTAATTATAGAAATAGTACAATAAGCAACATTCCTGGAAGCTGTGACTAGCAATTTATGTATAACATATATCTCCATATGAATTATATAATAAAAAATACTTTTATTTCCCAATAAAATAAATTTATTCAGAAGGCAAATATTACATTCCAAAAGAGAAAATAAATCATAAAATTAAAAGTAATTTAAATATATTTCCTAAATGTATCAGAAGACATTTGGAATAGTTGGACTCTTTGCATGAAAATAAAGTAGTTGCCTTTTTTCTTTTGTAAAAGGCAATAGGGTCCAAGTTTATCTAGGGAATCTAAAAGAAAATATATTTTAAAATAATGCTGACAGACAGGAGTATCTCTTTTCCTCCCCAGGTAATAAAGAAGAATGTTCTCAGCTGGATACTGCTTTAGATGAGAAATTACAAAGTAGAAAAGGCTTCACATACCAATGGCTTCATGCACAGCTTTTGGATTATGAAGCAGCCAGTTCCAGAAATACGAAGTGGTGAGGTCATCGCCTTTAAATTAGATTTTTTTTTTAATTTTAAATTTTTCTTGTAAAGTGAAACCTAGGTTAATAGTTGTAAAACAAACATGACTTTGCAGCTAGCAGACAGCGCCCCACATTTCCAGGTCTCAAACGTGTCACCCTTTAGAACTGGTTTAGAGGTCATTGTATAGATACATCTTCCTCAGTGAAAATGAAATGATAAACAGTGCAAAGTCCCATGATAAATAGCTATATAAATGCAGTAGTGAAGAGTGAAGGAAAGAAGTTCTTATTCATCATATATTTTATAACATTATTGATAACTATTATGATTTTATGTAATTAGATCAACTGTAACATTACCTATATTGTTAGATTTAATTAAGTAAAAAGTACATTTTTTTAACTAGATAATGTGTATTTATATTTTGTCTTCAAAATATAACCACAACTTTTACATCTTCAAGGTATACTGTATTAAAATGTAAACACGCTCCTTCTATATTCAGTTTTGGTTATTAAACAGGAAAATATCAATATAATTAAGGGAAAGGTTAATGTTCCCTAAACTAACATGAAAACATAGTAAGTATGTTTTGGTCATAAATTCAGAGTTAACCAGTGATATCTTAAGGAAGTCATTACTAGATACAATGCCAAGCACTTCTAATAAAACCAGTGTCAGTAGGTAAGCAATGGATTTAGAATACACATTTTACTATTATTTTCATTAGCAATGTATTTAATTTTTAAACAAATGAGCTGCATATTGTTCTGTCTTGTATGGAAAATATTCCAAAAACCAGTTTGTATCAATGACTGTAGAAAGTATATGAAAAATGTGATCCTTAGGAAACATTTGTCAGGCTTTGCAGAAATATTTATCTGTCTGTCATGTTACAAAATAGTGAAATATTCCTAAGTTTGTTTATGATAACTTCTGTGACTTTTAATTTGAATAAAAGCACTGGAACAGAACATGTAATGATGTTTGAAAGTTAGAAGACACAGAAATTTATAAAAAAAATTTTTAAAATGTTGTTGTGCTACCTCTGCAGGTGTATGATATGCAGTAGTATTTTTTTTCACAACATTTTTAAAGTTCATGGTATCATTTTTTAATATTGTAAAAGTCCAACTGATCTCCATTGGAACTTCACTGATGGACAGTTTATAACAGCTGATACAAGTTAAAACACGTTTATTGCTACACAATATGACAACTGGTTTGGCTACGATTTATGTCAACACATGCAAAAATTCAAGCATGGTTGCATTTATTGAAATTTATATTTTAATTTAATGTTCTGTCTTTTGAAAAAACAATTGTTAATTATTTACTGATTTTAATCTTAAAAACAACCATTTGATACTAATTACTCTGATACTTTAATGGAACCATTTTAAAAAATTCAGCAGGATTGTTTCCAGGAAAAGATTCTGTGCGGATATTTCGGTGAACCCAGTACAGTGAGACTTACTGAAATTTCTATTCTATGTTTTTCTCAGCTGTCGTTTTTTGCCTGAGTTAAATCCTGTGATGTGTGACAATAGACGAGTACAACTTGTGGTAAGAACTCTTTTTTTAGTGGGATTTTGCAGAATTCAGGTTTTCCAATCCATACTTTGTATAAAAACAGGAGAAATTTTTGGTTAACATAATTCTCTACTGTTGTCTCTATTTGGCAATAAAGTTATCCATTGATGGAGAAAGTATTTTAGCACAAGAACCCATGTTTGTACATAGGATTCTACTTTCATGATCTGACACTGAGTTTATTTTTAAGACATCAAATGCCACTGTGTGTTTTTTAAAGCTTCTAAATCAACACGTAAAACGAAATTTGAAAAAAAAAATAAATATGATTATACCATATACCAACTACATTATTTATTGAAAGCTTGTATTCTTGTCAACTGAACATCCTTAAGTATTCTCAAACTCGGTATGGCACATGATTAAATCATTCTAATATGCCTTCAATGTAATTTATTGAAATACAATAAGTTGTAATTGTATATTAATATGACATTATTAAAAACCTTACATAAAATTAGACTTTCTCCTACCATTTCTTTTCTGTATTTTTTGCATCATGAAATGCTCTCTACTTTTTTCATTATTCACTTTTTTTAAAAAAAAAAAAAGTCTCTTCTTAAATGGATAGTTGTGAAGGTTGGCAAGAGGGTGAATATGACCAATTTAACCATCTCAAAGTTTAGAAAATTAAAAAGATTCAGTGTCAAAGATACTCCAAAGTTTCCTTAATAGCGAGCAGTTGTGATGCCTACAGGCTAGTTCATACTTGCTCCACTTCTCTATGCATGCTTTGCATTTTTTTGCCAGATTAGCAATATTCTTATTTAGATTATTATGTGGGGTTTAAAAAATGGAGAAAAACTTAGAAACTGTACAGAATTAGTGTTTTATATTCATATACATAATATAGAATATTGCATAAAAAATATTTTCCAGTTGGATGATATGTCATATGCCTCATTTTGTTCTCTGAGCAATCTTGCCCCTTTCTAACCTCTGTCTTCCTTTGCTTCACTGCCTATGCAATTTTCATGTTTTGAGAACAATTACATAAACTCTTCTAAAATTCACCTTTGAAAAAAATGCTTTTGAGGCTTGAATGTTACAGTTTTCTTTAAGACAGATTTGTCAAATATTTTTCTCTGGCATGGGGTGTGTCCAGTCCTTAGGTTCTTTTAAAGTCTAGGGGTTGAGATGACGAACCAAGTGACCATGTGGTACAGTTCGGTTGCAGCAGCACCAATAGTTATTTGTTAGGTCGAGTCTAAAACAGTAATTGATTTAATTTGAGCAAATCATAATCTAATAATGTTATCTAAATTACATATCATGTAATTATTGGTACGCCTATGTGCACATAGGTACATTGTATGTTATTTACAATGAGCGGTTCTGTCCACAAATACCGCTGCAATCCCACAATAATATTATGTGGTGTGGCCACATAACTGGCAAAGTTAGGGAATTGTCATAGCCTGTGCCACATAATTACATGGCTGTTCCACATGAATGAAATACAGAGAAAATTGCAATAGAGTGTTCAAAAAATAGAAAATGGAATAAAATGTATCTCTAATGCAGAAAACAGTACTATATAGGCAATGAAATAATTACGTAGTTTGTACTCACAGATGGCTGGAGAATTTTGGTTTTAAAATTTATATTGAGGTTTTTTTTAAAGATTGAAATATGAACAACTCCAACAGCTTTTGCACAGTAGATCAGTTGGAAGATATGAAATCATGATAAAAATGAAATTAACTCTTAGATTCAATCATTATAAAAAATTTTTGGTAAACTGAAAGTAGAAAATATGCATTAAAGTAAAAGAAAAAAGAGGAAAGCATTCATGAGCATTTCCAGTAGGTTGTTCATATGTCATATACTCAATCATGAAGTTTCCTGATGTGTAATAGGATCTCTGATTTTTATGTGGGCCATGAGCATGCATTCTGAAAGTACTAAATTAATATAGCTTTCCAACTGCTATTTGTGCACATTCCAATAACTTAAGACTTTCTCATGGATACAAAATGGTATTTCAATGATTGCATATTAGCAATAAAGTGTTAGAGCTTCACATTGGAGATTATTCTTATGTAGTAAGCTGCAGTAAATCTAAAACTTTATTATCTTAATCTTGGTCATTTTGAGGATTGTTCTTACTAATACTACCATAGAAGTGCTTAAGAAGGCATGCTGACTCACAGGTTAAAGTGAGTGCTCTAAATTAATATGATTTTGTTGAATAACAAGGAGGACAGACTTAGTGATTCTTTTTTGTATGAAGTATAAGTCTCCTACAGGGTTAACCACATCACTGTTGATAAGTATCTCAGAATCATTTAGATATAACTTGAATTTAAAAGCATCTTTTATCTCTGAAAGTCACAGAATATCTTGATAATTTTACATAGGAATAGACAAATTTACAGATGCAGAGCTGTGTTCAAGGCAAAGATTCCTTCTCACAGAAGTTAATTTCCAATTAATTGGAAAAAAAGTTTGTAGTAATAAAACCAAGAGCATAAAGCCTGAAGAGTTGACTATGGAGTTCAGTACAGATGGATGTCCAGTACTACACTCAGCGAAAAACTGTACCAGTATGTTAAATTTCTTGAAATTCTGGCTGTAAGCTATAAATGTAAAAGGGAAGGTTTTAATTAGCTTCAGAGGGCTTTCAGTCAGCTTCTTTATATACTGAAATTAAGTTTTCTTCAATGATTAATACAAACTTAAATGTTACTCTGGCTGTAATTGGGTGAAAACCCTTATCTTTATTTGAAATAAAATAACTAATATTTTACATCAGCAAGCCAGACAGTTCCATTAAAATCTAGCATATAACCCTGAATATTGTCTACCAGGTGATGAAGCTTCAGTTTCTATGATGGTAGGCATTGGTTAATAGTACCATGGAAAGTCTAGCTGTTTAAAATACCATGACTCCCCATGTCTTTGGGGATTGGAAAACTTTTGTGTGTTGAAACAAGTTAGATGAAACTAAGAACAGTAGGTTCCATTGGTTTGAATCTCTTTGAGATTCACAATGATTGCATTATTTCTACTAATGAAAAATTAAAAGCTTTCTATTTAAAGATTTTGAATATAAGAAGATCTCACAAGCTTAAGGCAACTGTAAATAGTAAGTCCAAAAAATAGAAAGAATTGCCAGGATAAAACGCTACTCTTTTCAGAGTTTCTTGACCCTACTATGGAAGAGAAAATAAAATATTGATGTTAGCATCAAAAATAAAGCCTGCTTTTTACCTGTGCAAAACCCTGGTCATTAAATAAAAGACAAGCATCATAAAACAAGGGATACACTTTCTGTATTGACACAAAGGATATGCAGTCACTAAGGAAGAGCATAAAATCTCTGTATCCTTGGAGGTTTTGGTTTGAAAATGCATGGACTTTTTAATGCATTTTACATTAAACAGTGACTGAGTAAAGACAAAGAAATGAAACAGGTCTCCATTTCATCTGAGTTCTCTTAGTTAGTCTGGACTACAAAGCCTGTCTGCATTGGTGTAGTGCTACTCTTGGTACAGTGAGCTAGTTTGAACAGGAAGTCTGGAGATTGTCTCCTCCAGAATAGCCTACAACTTCATAGTAACAGCATTTTCCTGAGCAAAAGGGAGCTGCAGGTTTTAACCCTCTGAGGAAGGAGCTGAGACCCAGTCTCTTGATAACTGATTGAGCTACAGTGTTATGCATAATTTTGAGGACATTACAACTAGCACAGCCTTTCATTTTCTGTAGTTTGTGTGGGTTTATACTTGAAAAAATGGACCCTACTCAGTTAGACACCTAGCTTCTGAAAGACACCTAGCTTTTCAGTTCAGATAGAGGAAGGACTTAATCTGCTTTTCTGGAGTCCCCTTCTGAAGGTCCAGAGACTAGAAAAGTATATCTTAATGTTCAGTACTTCCAGCTGACTGACTCTAAACTGGGAATTTTACAGATTTTTCATCTGCAGTGTCTTATTTTTCCCCATCATTGCTACTGCCTCTCAGTATCTAGTCATCAGTATTGTTAGATGGCTGCATTTGATGTTGAATAAGGTTGCATTTCCTTCTGAAGTAAAAGTGACGTTGTTTCTGCCAAACTAACAATGTATAGTTTACAGTGTGTGGTATCTTCCTGGTCAGTGTTTTAAATTTTGACCTACATGTTCCCACCATTCCTAAAATGCAATAACATTTTCATTTCTATTTTGCTTATTTGTGTGCAGGTAACATGCCTCATGCAAAAACATGCCACGACTGGATTTTAGAAGTTTATAATTAATATAATACTCTTGCCTAAAGCATAATTAAAATGCTGTTCTGATAATTATGGTTAATTAGCAAAACCCTAAAAGATTAAATTACTTACTGGGCCTTTGACTGATTGAAGTGATACATGTCCTGGATAAAGCATAAATATTGCAGGAAATAATCCAATATGACATCTCTGACATTCAACTATAACTTAAATTATAGACTGGTCAGTAAATGATCTTAAGCTGTTTAAGGTTTCATCAGCCGTCTGCAAGATTGATTTTCTTCAAAATTACTGTACTAAAATGTTTTCTTTTGTTGTTGCTTTGACTCAGATCACAAACCACAATTTCAAGATCGGCTCTTATTTACAAAAATGCTTTGACATAGTGCATTTGTTCGGCCTAGGCAGCAAAAAAGGATTGTGGTATCATTTTGAAGAAGGTTGTTTGACAGACCCTGTTTGTTTATTTGGAGTAATGTGAGCTACATTCAGAAAATGTTATATTTTGTTTCATGATTGTGTACATTCTCTCCCACTGCTTCCAGGCAAGCCCTGTAAGCAGAGAAGACATGGATTTAGAGCTTGTTTCCATGGCCAGTGGAAGTGCTTTGACTAAGAACAGAATAAAAAATAAGCTGCCACACAGACACTCAACAACATCTTCGAGTAAGTTATGTTTTTTCAATATCAGTATTAAAGATCACTTTAAAATGCTAGGTGCAAGTGAGTGTACTTGGAATACTTAATAGCACATGCTACTTACCTTTCTGTTTCTTTTTTACCTAAAGCCTTTTCATACATTTTCTACAGTTCTGTTTAAAAACTGCATCTTTATTAGCAACTTTCCTATTGTGATTTTAATAAGAAGTTCCCAGTGGTGTATTCTAGGTCTTCTGATGTTTGAGTTCTTAAAAGATTTCCTTTTCCCTAAATTGTAACAAAACTTTGTTTTTTTAATCTTCACCTTAATATTTTTTTTTGAAAAGAGCTTTGGAAATAACATGTATTGTTAGCTGAGTACCAGAATGTCCTAAATCAAGGCACAGATATCTGTCATGTTGATTACCAGTCATACTGTAGCATATGCTCCCACTGAGCTTACTATAGTTCAGTAGCAGAGGATCCTTCCAAAGCCTTATATTTTTGCCACTCTAATATCCTACAAGTTAACAAAATAATCTGTATATAAGAAAAATAAAAAAAAATACTTGAAAGTCACGAAATAATAGAATTTTAGGCTTCATATTTTGTGTAATATAACTGAAGAAATGTCAATATATTTCTGATAATATGACATGTTATATCTTGTCATTTATGTACAGTATCTTTTTCAAATAACTAAATGTCCAAACCCTAAAATATACATTAGAGAAAATATAAATTGTGTTAAATAATTTTGGCAAAATTATAAATTCCCCAAATTTTTAAAGTAGTGAAGTTTCTTAAAATGTTTTATGTCAAAAAGGAAAGTGAATTATTTCATAAATTATATGTAATTATTGGATTTACTTTTTGATTATATTTTCATATACACTGACTTTTTCACTTTCAATGTGCAGCAAATTAAAATTCAAGAAAAACATGTAAAAATACTTGATATCTCTATTTTTCTGACATACTTTTTAAAGGCTGTGGAATAAAGATTTATTTACATTATATTAGTTCACCACAGGCAAAAAATAACAGTGAGTACAATTTGTTTGTGCTTATTCACTTGATTTACATTCCTAAAATTAGATTAGATTAGATTAGATTAAATTTTTCAGCATAGTCTAAGTTAATTGTATCCATGGAGAAAGAATGTGATTCTTTCTCTGTGCCTGCCATTTTAGAAAAGAATGAGTTGTGTCCTAGGTTTTCTTGTTTCTCCCTGTTGGTTAATGATGAAGCCACACCATTTAAACTAGATGAGATTTCTAACTGCTAAGATCCTGAATTTGAGTAAGACAAATCTAAATACTGAGTCAATGACAAAATTATCATTATATTCATATATCCAGATCAGAATGTGTGCATATCTTGAATAATTTGAAGACCATACACTGTATTCATATTAATGTGTAACTGCTATCTAGATTGTAACCTGCACTGTAACTCCAACTAGAAAAATAAATAAAAGTAGCCTCTTGCAACAAATATAGACATGTAGAACTTGCCTATGTTAGGAGCTGGGGAAAAGGGTTTTTTCCTAGGGAAAGAAAAAAGAATTATTGCATTGTATCTTCAAAAAGGAGAGACTAAGAATGAGCAGGAACAATCAACTGGCAGAGTTATAAGAGAGAGAGAGAGAGAAGAGGCAAGAGATGGGGGATGGGGGAGAGGTTTACAGTGTCTGGTAATATAAATATACTTCCATAAAATACACATCTACTACACTATAACTACATATTCATTCTCCTTTCAGTAGTCTGGAAAGTAAAAAAATGACCTGGTCTTACATCTTTTTTAAATGTTTTTCTGCATGTATGTTTAAATTTTATCATCATGGATTTAAGAAATTAAGTAGTGATGATACATTCAATGGCAATACATATTATATATAAAACCAAACATAACTATTACCTTTGTAAATTTAGTATGCAATCTATAAACATATTTATTATATTAGTTCTTTGCCAAAGACTGTTGCTTTTCAAAGATCAAAAATAAATTATTAGCTTTATGGTATCCTTGATCTAAAACATTATAAAAATTGCCTTTACTTAGAATGTATTTATTATAACATGGTTTCTTGTAGCATAGTCTCTCTTGGTTGAACTTTCTGAATCACTAAATGAAGATGCCTAGGAACTGTTTCAGTGATTTAGTAGGTGTATTCCTTTTGAGGTAATCTTTATTTGTATTGCAGTTTATTATAAAGACTCTATGACCTTAGAAGTACTGTCATTTGAATAAATTGTTAAAGCATTTTCCTTTTATATGTCTTGTAATTTAGGAATTGTATTGATAAATTATTGCAATCTTATAGACTGAAAAGTGAGGTCTACAAATGCAAGACAAATTATTTTGAAGTATGTTTACTAAAAATAACCCCAAACAAATCTATGTGATACTAAGATAAAATGGCTTTTATATGTACTACAGGGAAATTTAGTATGAATGATCATGACTCTGTAAAGATAAAACATGCAACACTTCAAATTATTATCCCTTAATTCACAGAAGATTTTAAAAAAAGGCTAAGTCAAGATTTTCAGAAATATTTTGGGGGACTTCCTAACTTTTATGTACTTTATATATTTCCCAAAGGTTATCTATGCTAAAATTTTTTAGGTGTTTTAATAACCCACATTTACTATATGTTCTGAAAAAGTTGGATGGGATAGATTGATTCTAAACTAACTTAATTCTGTTACTTGACAAAGCAAAATTAATTAAATAATAAGAGAAATGCTTTAATATAGTATATCTCAGTTTAAGAAAAGCATTTGTTTATTTTGATTCCCTGTTACACGTTCAAAGGGAAAACTGACTGTTCATTAAATTGACCCAGTATTTAAAAATAAAGATTAAAAAATTAAGTATAACCTAAAGAAAGAGTAGCAGTTGTTCAATTGGATTCATTACTTATATAATTTAGAACCTTGCTTCTATTGATGGCAAATATGTTACGATCTAAGAACACACTACATTGGGTTCCTTCTAGGAATCACAGTTATTGCTGTATGATCCCTAGTAACTATTTTTTTTATTTCTTGATGTGATTATTTTGGGTACGAAGAGTAGGGGTTTTTTTGTCCATTCTTAAGTGACCACTGCTAAAATCTTAATCTCTGTGGTACCTAGTTCCAGTACATTGCAAAAGCAGGTGTATTAGTATGGCCTTTTCCTGCTTATATTTTCTGCCTCTCATTTTTGCATAAATTTACCTTGTTTTTTTTAAAAAGAATAGAAGAAAAATTCTTTTTTCCTGCTGAATAATTTTTCAGTGATACATGAGCGTAAGACTTCTATGGTTATATGTTTACAGTCACAGCCATGCATGATTCAATTATTGGTCCTACAATCACTGGTATTTTTATTAACTCCATAAACATTGGTGTGAGTTGCTGGTTGTATTTTTTAATACTTTCCTGAACACTAGTAGTGTAGTCAGCACTAAGTTCAAGATAAGCATAGAAGTATTTTGCATGAATTAGAAGTTAAGGGTTTTTTTGATACCTAACGGGACAGGATTGGAGTTTCTATGTGCAAATATTCAATTTGTGGCTGGCTTTGTGGTAGGCTGGATGAGGTACTTGGTGCCATGGTTTAGATGATGGGTTGCTGTTAGATTATAGGTTGGACTTGGTGATCTCTAATGTCTCTTCAAACATTGCTGATACTGTGATACTGTGAGTAGGCTATGACAGTCATCAACCACCTTCCCTTCTATCATCCTAATCTGTTTCTGGCTGACCAAAATTGGATGAGCCTTGTACATATTTACATTATCTAACTGTCATTGCAATTTCATGGTTTTGTTTTCTCTGAAAATGTAAGCTTTATTTTCATTGCACTTGCCTTGGGAACTGCAATCTTTTGACAGGGATTTCCAGGAGCAGCAGAACTTCAAAGTGGAATGCAATGGGAGCTCTGCTCTGTAATTTAAAATAATGCCCAGAATTCTTAATTCTTCTCCTCCCTGAATTCTAACTTTTCAGAGAGCCTATGATATCAGTAACACACCCTTTCCAGGGAAAAAAATTAAATTAGGACCTGAACCTTGTCATTCTTTCATCCCTGTTAGCTCAAAAAATGGACCCATATGTATCTCTACTAAAAAACATTTATCTGTTTTATTTCTCATATAAATTCAAACTTCACTGTTTTGTTAGTGAAATTATATTAAGAAAGGTTAATTTTGCATTTCTTACAGTGGAAAGTCATCAAACTCAGAGAAAAAAGAAAACAATAACTTTCACATCTTGCTTGATTTGTTTTGCTCTTTACAGAACCCCCACCTTGATTTTTTTTTCACTTTCCTTTCTTTGATAATTAGAGTCCTTAGAAAGTCTTCAACTTTCTTTTAAGCAGTCTGTAGTACTGCATCACTTCAAAAAATTCGTGCTTTCCTGTTCCTTTCTTCTTAACATCACTATTGTCCATATATTCTAGCTCAAGGACTGTCTTTCATTTAGGATTTGTAAACTCTCTGTGTGTAGAAAACATCTCATTTTTAACCTTTCCATGTTGTTCCTCATATTTTACCCAGGGGTTTCTTGTGCATATTTCTTTCCTTTTTGCCCTTTTTTTTTTTTTTTTTTTTTTTGGTGGAGATACAGACATCTTTTCCTATGTATTAGTCAACTATCAAAAAACATATACCTAATCTTTTTAAACAGACTACAGAATGATAATTTTACAAGATGCTGCTTAATTCACTTTGAGGTTACATATTAAAAAACTACTTCAAGCAAATTTTAAAAGGCATTTAGAACTTGCTTTCATTGAATTTAACAGGCTAGGGAGAAAAGTGATACATGATCTCATGTAATATCATCATCTGTGTTTTCAATCATGAAAATAATTCAAGAACAGATACACAAAGGCATTTCCTAAATTTTAAGTGTTTTATTTTACAGGCTGATAGTCTTCTGCTAGGTCTTGGGTGTTCTTTGGTGTGGGCATGTTTTGGTGGGGTTTTTTTTAACAGGGTTAAGGAAAAAAGAGAAAAATCCATTCTGAGATGGCTTATAGCTTGCCACATAACCATTAGACCAACTAAGGGGTTTCTGTCATAGGATATGAGTAAATAATAACAATTCTAGGTTTCCTCTGCTGTAGGATATTCGTAAAGTAGATTCAAAAATATTTCTCAAGTCAATGCACAGAAAGGTCCAGTAATAAATTTTGGTCTACTTCAGATTGTTGCACTGGATGGTAAAGAATGTGTCTGTAATGTCTTCTTCCCAAAGTCAGTCTTTCTTTCTAGTGTTTTTTTCTTTCTAATTTGTCTCATTTGTATTGCTTTTCACACTTGTGTTCTGTAATCCTTTCTTTTACTATGAACAATTCTCATTTCTGCTCCTCCAACTTTTTATTTCAATGTAAGGTTCCTCTCCCATCCACTCTGAGGCTTCCTTCCCACATACACCATGGAGTTTTGTGTTTGTTTCCAGTCTGATTACCTTTTTCCTCTCACTCTGCTCTTTTTTGGTACCCATATTATTCCTGACAGTATTTCTCAGATTCATCATCTCCTAGTTTAGACCTCCTCCAAATCTGACCTGGTTTAGTGTACTATTCAGGCAGATTTTAAGTACAGACTCTTAATGTACTTAATTCTTTGTATCCTTTCTTATCATCACCTGTATTCTCACTTCTTTTAATTGTGTAAATTCTAAGTGTTACTGATGATCCATAATCCATCTTCTTTATTCTTTGTCAGTTCCCCTTTGCCAGTTTAGAACTTTCATCTTTCCCATATTTGTTCCTATGTTCTTGATCAGTCTATTTGTCAAGTCGTTCTAGTCTCTTGTGCCAGCTGTGCTGGGGTATTGTTTGCAAAGTTACCTTTAGTTTCTCCCACCTTGATTCCAAGTTAGTCTCATTTCTCTCTTGAATTTTAATTCTAGCCCTCTGCCTCTTCTCTCAGTCTCCTTCCTATAGGAGCTTTGATTCTTACTCTCCCCATTGTTCCTGTAGATACGCTCCATCTGCCACAGACAGCATGGAACAAGCAGGCTTTTAAGTTCTCTGGCTTACCATGGTCTTCAATATTATCTTTAGGAGTAGTCTTACTTAGCTCCATGTAACATCATGGTAAAGCATGTTTCCATGTTGACGGATATTTTAGTGAAAAAAATCAAGACCTTCCATGGTCACAATCTTCAATTTGTGTATACTTGATCCAAATTTGGACATATCCTAAAAGGAAGGCTCTGTTACTTGGCAGATCTCAAGTCCTCTCTGCAAAGGACAACATAAATAATTTACATGTTTTCTCAGAAGTGACCAATGTTTCAGAAAACTTCAACCAAAGCCATATACTCAATATGTAAAGTTTCATCTTAAATAGTCAAAATTAGGGAAGTTGATAAGGAGCTGAAACACAAAATAAGTATTGAGCTTTAGTAACCAATTGTGCTAAAAGTCTATTTGTAGTTAGAAAAATGTTATATTTTACAGAAATTTTTTTGGAACACTGTTTACTATGTTTATTTTAATCGAATTAATTGTGGAAATTAATTAATGTTTATTTGTTATTCTTGTGATTGCTTCTCTCTCTGAAATCCTTCATGTGACTGAGTCACATTTTAAAGCTCAGATTATCTAAATGTGTAATTGTCAGCATGATCTACTTAGAACAGCACCAATGTTTGCTAAACAAAGTTTGATAAACAAAGTTCAGTGTTTCTACAAAATTTTAAAACTAGTCTCTAGTCCTATCAACATGAAGTCAAGGAGAATGATAGACAAAATTCATCATTTACTTACAAACCCAAAAATGTTAATCATGAGTATATTCTGTCTTCAAATTTCTCTATGGAAAGTACATATATCTTTACATATCGTGTGGGATTTCATGTAAATTGCTCCTGAGGGTTTTCTATGCTACTTAATTTTGAAATTAAAAAACTATAATGTAAAATTGAGGCACAATGAATATTGTTTTATGTGAAAGTGCAACTAAAAAAAAAAGTTGACCCAACTTCAATATTGCCATAAGTAACATTATTATTAAAAAGTAACTTTTCTGATACTGTAGCATTTACCTTTTTCACAGACCTGCTGAACTTATCTTCTTTTCAGAGCTTAAATTGATATAAATGCTTTGCTGCTAAAGATTCGTTCTGGTCACTTTCATTAAAATGTTGAAGGTTTTTCTCCATGCCTTTTTATGCTGTATTTGCTTTTAAGTAATACAATATGGTAAGGACTTTGAAATAAATTATATCTCCAGACACATGATGTTAGGTGGATCGATAAATGCCCTATGACGTCTACTATGCATCATAAAATTTCTATCATAACCTGTTTAACAAGGCTTTTCTTCTTGGACACCAAGAATTTGATTCAAAGCATTTTACATATTGCATTACTTATCAAAACAGAGGATATGTAAGCCTTGACATTTGTTAAAAGACCCAGGCTTTAACAAAAAAAAGACCAGAACAAATCAATAGCAGAAAACAGATTAGACAACCGAAAAGTGACTGCTTAGAAATGGAGGCATGTGAAGTTACCCTAAGACAAGCTTTCAGCACATACTCAAAAGAAATGGTTATTTGTTATGTACAGGCACCTGAAAGTCTCTCAGATCATACTGGAGCTTCCTATAGTAAATTGCTGCAAGTGAATGTACAGTAAATTACTGTTACAGCCTGTCTTCTGATGAAGCTTTGGAATAGGAGAAATTAAATTGCTTTTCTTGGCTAAGATTTTTTTCCACATCAGGTGGTATTAGAATAACTGTGTATCGTGTTAAATTATACTTAGTACACTTGCCAGGTTCTGTTTAATTCTAGTACAAGTAATGGTAATAATAATAGCTGTTGTTGTCATTGTCAAAGATATCAGTACTGGATATAGTAAACACAATGTAATTGTTCTAATTAATGTTTAGTAAAGATACTTAGCTTGCATTTCATATATTTAATTTCTATTTAGTAAAGATACTAAAGATAATATCTTGAAACAATGTAAATCTTTTTTTCGTTGCCTTTGAGTAAGGCCCACTACAAATGCAACTAAGGAACGTAACTTGAAAGAAAAGTATTATGATGATGCTTATAATTATTCATAAATCAAAAATACACGTGTGCATACATGCGTGTGTGTATGTATGCATATTAATGAAATGTCTCCTTATATTTATAGCAAAATATGACTGTAAATGCCACCTTTTATTTTACCAGTCAAAAAATTCTGATAATGGTAATTTTATTCACTCATATATGCCAATATGTGAACCATTCATTGGCAGAACACATTGCAGTGTAGGGGAAAAAGTATTGCAAATCCAATCTTGCTGTAAAACCTGCTCACACCATTAGTAATGCTGTAGTTGAAATACATAAGGTCCCTCAAAAAAACCCAAAACAACAAATATAAATGAAACAAATATAAAAAGATTCAGCTGCCTATTCATTTTTGTGTGTTTTGGGGGTTTGGGTTTTTGGGGTTTCTTTAGAGAAACAAGACCGTGTTTTTAAGGAACAACTCTAGGCTCAGTCTATGAATTCAAAGTGGCATTGTCATCCCTTTCAGGCTCTCGTCTTTCCTCATCCCCTCGATCTGACAAAATTCTACCCATTTGCTAATGGAGCTGCCTCTACTGAATATTTCTGAAGGAAAAAAATTAACTGTTTGAAAACTGTAGAATCAGAAAACCTGTTGTAAACACACATATTGACAACAGGTCAACTCCACTGAGTTGTGTTTTTTTAATTCATATGCAATTTTTTTTACCTCTCACAAGATTCTACCTAGATGCTTCGTTTACACTTAAGTACAAAACTACTTGACATGTGAAATGCTCATACCTAGATTTTTCCTGGAATAGCAAAAGACACAAAGTGGAAGTAAGCATAGTAATTAATGGCTGCACGTATGGTCAATCAGATAAATCCTATATTTGCCGTGTATTCCATTAATTATCAAATCAGAAAGTAGGAAAATTTTTCTCACTGAAAGGATGGTCAAGCATTAGCAAGCTGACCAGGGAAGTGGTGGAATCACTGTCCCTGGAAACGTTCAAAAACCCTGTAGATATAGTGCTTAGAGAAATGATTTAGTTGTGCTGAGTTGGACGTGATGATCTTAGAGGTCCTTTCCAACTTTTATGATTCTATGATTCTATTCCTATGTTTTCGTCTTTCCTTCTGTTTGGTCTCGCATTAAGCTGTAGGAGAAAGGACTGCATGTATGACTAATACCTTCATTGTCAATGAGGTTTCTGTGTTTTATGACACAATTTTTCAATCATAAATAACACTTAAGCCACTAGCAGTCTGTTAGCATATAGGTATGAAATAGGTATGATATGAATAGGAGCAAGCAAACTGCACTATGCCTATATGACTCTTATCTGTGCTTGAGAATTTTTCTTCAGGGATTTCTGTACCAGCTCTGTCTTTCATCACTCCAGTTAGACCAATAACTGGAACAGCAGTGTTGACAATAATACCCATCTCTTAGTACTGTTTAGTAGATATGGAAAGTGCTTTATTAGAAGTGCAAGCATAATTAGGTCTGTTTCAAAGATGGAAAGATGGGACATACTAAGGGAATGATTTACAGTGATTTATGCCAGACTTGCCTGTTCCAACTTCATTCCAAATGAGTTGATCACTCTACAATGGTTTTATTTTCTTTGGCTGAAAGTGCTGAGAACTGTGTGAAGGATGGAAAGAAAGAATACAGAGTAGCCTGTGATTTAATTCAGTTTGTCTAGGTCTCAAGCATATAGTAAAGGCAGACCCTACAAAATCAAATGGGACTAGATAAAGGAAAAGGGACCCATTACTGTCAGACTTTGGGAGAGCCTCTGATTTGTTAAACCCACATTCAAGGGAGCAGAGAGTCTACACCTTTAGGGTATCTAGGTTTTTTGTGAAAATACCTTCAGGCTGAAGTTATCCTACCATATTTTGCGGGTCTTCAAATCCTGAGCAATGATTCTAACAGACATAAAAAATGTTGTTTTGCCAGACATCTTAGTTGCATTCGAGATTAATAATTTAGTACCCAAAATATTTGACTGCTTTACCCTCTAAACAACATGTATATCAGTTACAATTAAAAATAATAAATTTGTGAACTTTTGACTCTGATATTTAGACAAGCAGAATTCTTGCTGTGATAGATGCGGCTGTTATTCTGCCAAAATAAAAGGATGTATTAGTAATTTATGAGGACTTTTACAAGTTTCTTGCAGCAAATTACAGCAGGTCTTTGGGGATATTTTTGTGGAATAATAATAATATACACTTCATGCTAATGTAAGCACAACATATGCCTTCCAGTGAATTACATGTACTTATAAGTGAAAAGCTAGAAAACTTACATTTACAGATTTCTGAAGCCTATCATGAAAATAATATTTAGCAGTACATACAGGTTCATAAACACGTTAAGTTGTTCATCCAGAAATAATACAGATCAGGCTGTTAGGATGTAGTTGATTGACTGTCTTGCTATATTGAATCTTTTACTTCTAGACTAGTTTTTAAATTCATTATTGATAGGCTTTTTCTTGCATTTGTATTTATTCTGTTTTAAAAATAATGCAATAAAAAGCATTTTTTTCCAAAATGTAGGAAAAAATAGCTGGTATGTCTCATTTACCTTGATTATTGATAAATCTTGAAGATAAGTGCATAGAAAAAGCAGTCACAACATAAGTTACCCAAAACTTTTTTTCCTCTTTTAAACCTGCAATAGCTATTTTCTTTTTTTTATTATTATTATTTTAACAAATAACATATTCCAGTCTTAGTTCTTTTCATTGTTTAACAGTGTTTTCAATTTCAGAAAGTATTTCCTTAAATTAAAGGCATGCAATTTTTAAAATACTATTACCATGTTAGATTTATTTTGAAGTTTCACTAATTAACAACTTAATTTACTAAATTGAGGGTTTCAGCCTTGAGTGAATACATTATGTTTCCCAGACAAAAGAATTGATGGAAAATTTACTGTTTGGTTAAATAGTTGGATTTTTTTGCCCTGTAACAAAAGCGTTTCTGCACTATTTGGTGTTAAATAACACAAAGCAAGGAGACCGGGGATTCCATAAAGACAGGACATCAGTATTTTAAACCTTTCAGAGGTACACCTGGAGTATATTATGTATTTTAAGAAAAAAAATCAATTGACTACTTTTTATAGAGCCATAAGAAAATGGAGATAATGTGAGTAAGACTTGAAAGCTCCTGATTGCCAGAAGAGAGAACTGTTTAGTAAGATAATTTGCAATAATTTAAGAATTCAAAAGAAAGGGAACTGTGGGCTGGGAAAAGCTCCTGACATTTAGATCCAGCAGGGTACAGAAAAACATCCATGAGAAAACAGAGAAATTCTCACTCTTTGAAATTTATTGCTATGTTGCATATATTAGTACAGAATAGTATTCAGTCATAAGATCTGAACTCTGTTATACTTTTTTGGGTCAACATCTCATAAGAAACTGAATTTTGCTATTGAGAAGTACTAAAAAATTAAAATATAAAAAATACTAAAAATATATAGTTGGTAATATTTTCCTTTGGTAAGTGGCAAAAAATATATTAATTTGTAATTGATAAGCTAATGTGTTTATGATATAGATAGAAATGGATAATTTTTTGTAGTAATTTTACTGTATTTTTAGGTAAGTTTATTTTTTTAAAGTATTACCTTGTGAAAATACTTGTATTACTTTTAAAAGTGAGCAATACATAATTATAAAAGTTGTAGGCTGTCAAATTAGACATAAAAATATTATCCTCTTAAAATATGATACAGTGAAATTTATGGAGTTTTAGTTGGTTGGTTTTTAATTTCACATGTCTGCTTATTGTTTAGAAAAGAATATATCTACTCCAGAAAAATCATGTTTGGGTCCATCTCATAAAGAACGGATATCATTTCGAGACCATCCAGTGCAGCTCAGCGGAGGATGGGGAGCTGGCAAAAAAAGACAAAAATTTAAAAATATTAGCTGAATTTTGGAGATAATTTAACTAGTTGATTTAATCAAATATGGAGAGCATATGGAGACCTGTTTCTCTTTAAGCCTGTGAATATAAATTGTTGGATTTTCATTTATTACCAATAAACCAGTTTCGGTTAACTACATTTGACTTGTTTTATTATACATGGTTACAGTGGTTTGGGTTTTATGTTTTTTTGGTCAAAATATTTTATACCTGTCAGTAAGTTATCATAGTTTGTGTTTTCAATTGCTTACATGTTCATGTGGTGTGTAATGCAGAACTGATTAACTCTACAAGGCTTGTTGTACAATGACTAAGTTTAGGCTTGCTTATAAAAACTGGATGAGAAGTCCAAATGAAATAAGAGTTCATGGTCATGTGATGTATGTCACACATTGAAACACTGAATTCTCATTTTCTCACAAAATAAAATACATGCTTGCAAATAGTGTTGTGAGCTCTAACAGCCAGAAATGCTGTTCTTAGAGAAGTCTGTTTGGAATATTTTACTGAAACAGCAAAAATTCGCAGTGACTTACAAATTATGGGAATGCACTTTTTTTAAGATGAGAAATCTTCTAAATCTTTCATCATAAATTATTGTCATAATATGATAAAGCAACCTGTTATTGTTTTATACTTTCAAATACATCCAATGGTTTCTTAGAGGATTAAAGAAAAAAAAATGTTCCCATTTTGATCTGGGGTAATGTAAAATTAGATCTACATGACACTGTTAACCCAACTTAATTTGTTCATGTAGCCAGGCTCCTTCAGACCCATGTGTAAGCATTTTGTGATGCAAGGAGATCTAGAGAAAGAGAAGAGAAATACTATTTCAACTATTCACAGGTATCTAACTCATTACTTCCAATGAATGCTTTGTCCATCAACACACAAGACAGAAAATATTCGTTGATTTCAAAGCCTAACATTCTAACGTTTTTCACTTTGAGGGGAAAAGTTGCTAACTGAATCTAGAGAAGACTGTCTTTGGTATTTATTTGTCCAGTTTTGTCCAATGTTGTGAAGTCTCAAACTCCTATGGAACAGAGAATGAGGTGGGGAAGGTAATGGGTCTTGAAACTTCAGTCAGTAAAGAACATAAATTCTTATGTTGTGGCAGTTTTTAAAATGTACTTAAATTACTTCTGACATTATTTTGTGAGATGCTTTTTTATGCCATCATACACACATGACTATGGCTTAAAAGCAGTTATCTCCATTTTTGTGAATATTTGCATTCATTTTCAGATAAAAAAGATGGCTGATCTCACAGAAAACCTCCAGTAAATATCCTTGCTTGTTTGAATCAATGTCCTGTTTTTATTATCATTTTACTTTTGAAAAGTCAGTGCAACCTACTTGAGAAAAGATTTCTTTGCCTTTCTGTATGAAAGTTATCATACCTGATGTCTTTTGCTTTCCTGGTGTTTCTGAATGAGAAATACCTCCCAGCTTAAATTAACTATTTTGGCAACATTTTTAAAGGTATTTTATTTTGCAAAGATAACAAGGAGTTTTTTAACATGCAGTCTGGAATTACAGTATTCTCTGATGGACCTTTTTGGGTTCATAATATTCTTAGTCTGCTATTCCATTAGTTTATATTGTCATGCATATATTAAGTAATATACCCAACAGAAGTTAATTTATAATGTATACCAAAACATGTTGCTGTTTTAATTACAATTCATTACAACTGCAATATGTATATGATGAGGTCTATTATACCCAAAACATTTTTCTCAGAATTGCAGTGTTGAAAATACAGTGTGTCTGATCAAATACAGATAAATATGCAAGGTGCAACTTCTGTTCAAGTTGGCAGAAAGACCTTTACTGCATTCAGGGCTAAGGTGAAGCAATCAACATGCCTTGCTGTTCATAGTCACATCTTACAGAATATAAGGTCAAAGGTAAGATAAATGATACACATAATGGAAATTCGTGACATGAATTTTCAAGCCTTACTCTGCAAGTAGTTTCATGATTTTTTGTGCATTTTTTTTTGGGGGGGGGGGGGTGTTTTTCTTTTTTTCNGGGGGGGGGTTCTTTTCCTTTTTTCACGTTTTTACTTTTTCTTTCACCTACCCTGTGGTGCAACAATTCACATTTATTTATTATTCTTAAAAGCAAGTTTCTCTGACATTCTGTTCTGATGTTGGAATGGCTGTGAGTCACAGTGACAGCCCAGCAAAACCTGCACCACAGATCCCCAAAACTCTGTTTCTGGATGTGCTACTGCCTTTGTGTGCCCCAGGCTTTTTCATGACTCACTAGCATTATCTCCTCAACCATTTTTTGTATAGATCTTTAGGAGGAGGGACTTCATATGAATAAGCTCTTTTAAAAAATCTTCTTTGGACATATGAAGCTTGACACTCAGAAATGTAGAAAAGCATTCATTTGAAATTAAGAAGAAAACAATCAAGGTGTATTTATGAATGGAACCATTGATGAGTGTCATTTGCCAAATTGAAAAGTTTTCTACAGCTCTCCTGAGCAGATCCCTGGAGTTTCTTTTCCTGTGCAGTTTACCTGAAGGCATGCACACTAGTTCTTTAAACCCTCTTTTGTCTGAACCCGGGACATTAGGAAAAACACCTGCAGCAGCAAAAAAAAAAAAAAAAAGCTCCCCAAAATGCATATTCTGAATGATAATGAAGTGCTGATAGTACTCAGATCCCCACGCTCACCCAAATGCCAAAAAAACAGATTTTCCTACTTAAGTGTTCAGACACAGTAATCATACTGACTCAAGAGATTATTGCTTTTTTTGACAGATGTGTAAATAGCCAATGTGTAGCATAGACATAGCTTTGGTGCAGGCTGAGTTGGTGTCACATTTTCGCTTAGTATATCATTATAATTAATTATTAGTAATCTCATTTAAATATGTATTAATTAAAGACCACTGTACATGTTTCAAAAACATGCCACGTGTGTGTTGCCTGCAGGCGAAATAAGAAAGTTGAGGTGAACACACAGTTTGCAGAGGGGAGGGGAAGAACAGCTTTACTGGTGAAGGTCCTGCAATCCAAAGATAAAAAGAATAGCAAATCTCCATATTTATAACTTTCTAAGTTACCACCCATCATACCATCCAACTGAAGTCCAGCTTGCTATTATGCCCCTTAAACATACAATAAAAATGTCCCTTATTTCCTGTTCCCTCCTAGGTCTTGCCTCTGGTAGGCTTGGGAGGCCTAACTCTATGTTTTGCCTTACTACCCCTCTTATCTTGAATATTAGTCACTGCAACAGTTTCTAGAGCCTGTGTGAGGGATGTATATCTATACATTTATATATACTTTCTTATAAGCAGAATGTCAACAGCCATGGGTGTATCTGTGGATAAGTAAGAATGGGACATCTCTTTCTTCTCACGCAAAGTCATAGTATGCCTTGAGTAGGGAAGGAGACTGGTATGGCCTGCAAGTAACAATATAAATAAACTAAAGTGGCTGTTGGGTCTTGTGGAGAACTGCTTTCCAGGTCTTCAAGGAAAATGATGGACAGAAAAATGCTGACCACATGCCCTTGGCTACATCCTGAAGGCACTTCCTGGGCACCAAGTTTTGCTGAGTGTTTGTTAGCAGTAATATCTCTATTGGAGAGATGTTCATGAAGTTCCATGATATCAAATGAACAGAGACTGGGTTTTCAATGAGATTTTTGGTGGAAATATTGTGTAGCTGCCTCAGACAGACTATCCTTACTGGACTTAAAAGTTGAAATGAATGACATAATGAACTACACTGTTATTTATAGAACTTTTAGAAAATTGGATTTTGATTTGTGAGCATGGATGGACTCCCTCTGTGATTTTGGTGACAGATTCTGATGCAGCAGGTTAGCACATATGATCTCTAGCTGACAAGGACTAGCACTTGTTCCTCTTCTGGTCTTCATTTGAATACTAGGTAGATTTGTTTGGAGTTAGTAACCGTTTCTTAGTTGATTGATTGCCATGTATATAACTGCAATTTTTTGCCTTTTTT
>VXBA01001831.1:79874-191934 GCA_013399895.1 Serilophus lunatus | reverse complement strand
GGTCGCTCCCCGGCCACCCCCGAGCCCACTGAGGGCTGCGGCGTTTCCATCCAGTAAGCTCCCGGGAAAGAGAATCCCCGGGTTTCCGTGTCGGAGGGGCCCCGGGCGCGGCTAGCTCTCTGGTGTCGTTCCAGGGAGGGGACTGAAGGTCACTTGGTCATCTTCGCATCTTTCAAATATCGTCCTGCGAGGGTAGCGAGGTTCTTCCTGCCGTGTTACCTAACACTGCGTATAGGTGATTCTTCCGAAAACGAAGTCCGTCATCCAAACAATAGTGTTAAACACGCTACCAATTATATTTTTCTAGCCGATAGGCAAGAAGAATGTGGAATGTTTTATTTTTGAAACATTTAAAATTTTCCTCATTATGATGGAAATCGCATATAGAAAAAGAATAATTTCCTAGCAGAATTGGAAAACATGGTTAAGATCAGCTGCAATAAGGAAACTAACAGTATCTTACTTTTTTGACCTCATATAGTCATTGAAGTCCATAGCTTTTGAAAACGTTCTTCTTTTGTACAAAAGAATTTGTGAGAAATAAAGACAGATTTCTGCAAATGGAACTTAAAAAAACCCACAGAAAATTGATTTATACGTTGAAGTTTTTCTTAATTAGCTCGTTTAATGGGTGCCTCGAGGGCTTTGGGGCATTTCCTATCTATGTATGTGCTGATGGTAAGTATCTAAAAACTATGTTTTGTTACAATCAGCTCCGCTTGAAAAAAATATAGGAAAGTGGGAAAATCCCAAAGCAAGTTTCTTGTAGGATGTTGCATGCCATCTTTGTAGATTTTGAATTTTTATAGAGTTTTAAAATTTTTTCATTTTTTTTCTTCTGAGAAAAGGGCTTTTGATTCCTATATTCCTATAACTTTTCTCGTGACATTTCCAGTGATGTGAGAGAAGTAAAAAACAAGAAATGTTTTCATTTCCTATAAAGAAGCTATGGCAGAATATTTCTTATCTCTACCACTCAGGTTTTACCTAAAGACAAATAGTTCCTGCAGTCCTTATACAAAGTGTATGGAAAGATCTCTTTTAATAAGTTAATATTTTGCAGAAATGCTCTGTATTTTGTAACCATAACAAAACTAATTGGAAACAATTCCACTTTACAGATCCAAGAGAAGGTGTATGGTATTTATTAAGTTTGTAAAACGAAGTTAATTTTTGGTCTTATTTGCTTCTTGATTTGTCAGTTTACAGCTAATTAGTTTACTTCAATGTTACTTTGTATTTTCATAGAAATAGAGGTTTTTACATTCGTTTCAAAGTTTGAAGGAACACTAGTCAATAGTCTGTGCCACTTCTATGAAAATATGTTTTAGGCTAAGATTCCTTATCTGTGCAACTCTAGTTGATGCCAATTTCATGGATTATTAACTACATTAGTGGAAGTAGTGACAGAATGAAAATATCCAAGTACTCTTGCGCAATCTCCTTACTCTGAAAATTTTTAGTTGTTATGTTCATATACAATTCTCAGCTAAAATTGAATGTGATTTAGTACTTTTATTCTGTCTGTGGTTATTATTACAAATTCATCTTCCATGATCTCGTACAGAAATAATACAGCCTCCTAGATTCCTTGTGAAACTGTTTTATATGAACTCATAAAATTAAGCCCACTCTGTATCCCTTCTACCCCCCAGTCCCCCTGCCCCCTTAATCAGTTATTTAGCCAGTTATTAACCAGTTGTTAACCCATCCTGTGCACAGTGAACTATGGGATTACTAAAGTGGAAGGACAGCCTCTTCACACAGAGCTGAGCAGGCCCATGGACAATTGCAACAATCTCAGGATGTCTCCAGTGAAAGGAATGCAGGAGAAGGGGGACCTGGATGAACTTGGTGATAAATGTGACAGCAACGTCTCCAGCAGTAAGAAGAGAAGACATAGAACAACTTTCACCAGTTTGCAGCTGGAGGAACTGGAGAAAGTATTCCAGAAAACTCACTACCCCGATGTCTATGTAAGAGAACAGCTAGCTCTGAGAACAGAACTTACTGAGGCCAGAGTCCAGGTAGGAACCAAACTTCAGCATTTCCATGACAAATTGTGCATTGTAGGAACTGCTAAATGACACTCCTGGGGATTGTACAAAAGCCCGTAAAGCTAAAGTAAATGCATGTTTTCATTTCTTTATGGATATGACCTGTTATGCTGCAGTACTAAAATAGCTTGTTATTTTTTTAAATAGCTTTCATTGCTGTTCTAGAAACTTGTTTGAAGGATAGTAAAGCTGTCTTGATGTCTCATAGAATTTCAGGCAGTCACTATGTAAAGTGTTAGATGAAAAGATCTCATTAAAGAGACAAGTTGTGTTTAGTTCAGACTGATGATGGTGCAGAACTCAGATGCAGAGGATTCTGTGTGTGCTACGGCCTGAAAAGTACAGTCTAAAAAGTAATCAAATTCCTTGTTTCTATCCAAAGACTATGCAGGGAAACTGCACATAACTAAACATGTATATGTATATGTATATATGTGCATGTTTATGCTGGTGTAAAGCAAGGATATAATCCTTTCATCTCTGTTGTATGGAATGAGCTTAGAAATCACAAAATTAGAAAGTACATTTGCTGGGTTTTAAACTTGCGTAACTGATGAATAATATTCTAATATTATTAGAATTATTCTAATATTCGGAACGAAACATACTGTTGGCCACTTAGTGCATTATTTGAGTATCTTAAGTGCACACAAATGTGATTCATTCAGTATGTGCTTATACAGTAATCTCAACAATATTTATGGCTTTGGATGTGTAATGGTGAGAAAAGAAGCTAGGTATCCAGAAAATGCAGCCTTTCCCCTGTTTAGAGATCTTCCATTAGAAAAGGATGTGAACCACATTTTTTAAGTTAATTCTAATTTTAGATAGCTTCCATGTTGTGGTAATAATCATCATTTTAATTTAGAGAATACCAGTCCTTTTGACTCTTACAGACTGGGATTAATTTTTTTAATTTAGTGACTTGTGTACGATAACAACTTCACAACTTGTAATTAAACACATACTCACACATGCATATAAAGAAATAGACGTCAGTGCACATGCATACAAACCAAAATTAAACCCGGATCACTTTCAGAAACAGTCAGCTAATTAATTTTATAAAAAAGTGTTCGCTTCATGTCTGTTCAACCAGACATCATATTCACTGTTGTCACCAGAAAATAGAGTCCAAAATTGTATGTTCTGTTACATTAATGTGATATCAGCGATACTGAAAGTATTTTTTCCAGTGGCTTTTAACTCTTCAGGCTCTGTGCAATCCCTCTCCCTCTTAATTTGTAAGTATGACTTCCATTCATTAGGATTTAGTCTTGACTTAAAAAAACCCAAACAAACCAAGTTTATATACTGTTAAAATACTGTACAGAGAAATTCATAATTCTGGAATAAAGAGAACTACTTTAAGAACAAATTAATAGTCAGAACAGGGAGGGGAGAATTGGACTAAAGTGTGCCAGATGACTTTTATAATTTTTTTTTTCTAAGTCTTAAAGCTTCATATGCTGAGAATTAAAGAGAAGAGAGTAAATGAAAAAATATACATCTGCATCAGACTTTCAAAAATTTCTATTTCTATCTTATTTATATATGTTCTTCTCTTTCTTAAAAGATAATTGATCTTTGCATTTCTCATATGCTAAATATGAAAGGACATGGTGATAATTTCTATCCAGAGTAGTGAGAGTATTCCATCACATGATTAAGAAATTTAAAAGGCCTGACGTCATTAGAGGCAAGCATCTGGCAATTCGAGTATAACAAGCAGCAGATTTCTACATTGCTTTGTGGAGGCAAATGGTTACTTTATCTCTGCCAAGAGTCAGTTTCTAGTAAAGTGGTGTAAACAGAAACATTTTGAGGGATTGTCAAAGGAAAAAATATGTGTTTTTTTCTCATTTAGTTACTATAAATTCAAGCAAATTGTTTTAGTTTAGCAGAGTGATCAGCTGGATACCTTACCCATAGTTCCTTTCACTGCCATTTCATCAACATCCAATTTAATATTGCACACATGCAGAGACAGCCAACCTGAACCTAATTTATTGAAGTTGTTCTCTTTCCTGCTGCATGTCAGTGCAGTAATTGGTACCCATTTTAAAGAGATTGTCAAGGTCTTTTTTCAGTGAAAGAGCCTCATGACTAAATTCTCTTATCATGTCCCTGACGCCTCCTGTGGAGACAGAAGAAATTTTTTTGCCTTTTGTTTTCTTTTTGCTGAGCCTCAGGCATCATAAATAACACAAATTTACCAACAAGATCCCTAACAACATATACTCAGGGGTTATATGCATTAACCTGGGTTTGATTGCTGAGTACACTTGAAAAGATTACAGATATTAAGTCTGCAACATGTCCTTGGGAATTAAAAGGAGAAAAATTATGTCCTAGTTGTTTAAGCAGCATCAAAGGACAGCTGAGTTCTCCAAACATCAATGCAAGAATGGAGTTATAGAACAGTGTAATTTTAACTATCCCAGAATCTGGAATCAGAAAATATCCCTCAAAATACAGGAAGTGACTATACAAATCCCCTCTATTCATGTATGTATGTCTCCAAATGGATTAATGATTAATTTAGCAGGAAGGCTAACCAATGGCATTTTTTCCTTTAGAAAAAGTCAGTAGTGTCACTTCTTCAATAAGTCATAATGAGTTTGCTCATGCCAGAACAATAACAACTATTAGGATATTAATTTTATATAGTGTTACTTTTCTTAGCACTTCTTGTGCATAAGTCTCAACCAGTCCAAACTAAACTATCTGAAATAAAAAATAAATTTTGAAAACCCTGGGACAATGACACATATAAGTACCACTAAGAAATGTTCATAACATATTTTGATGTAACACCCAACACTTGAAATATTACAGAACAGTGCAAAGGCCATAAAAAATTTCAAGCATAATTAAATTAACTTTTATTTGACAAGAAAACATCCAGTTCTAAATTATTTAATAGTCTGAAATATTTCATAGTGCTATTCTTTAGTTTACCATTATCAGAAACAGATATCACCTAACAAAAATATGAAAAAAGTCATAATGGTTTTAAAACTGTCTTTGACATGGTGAAATTTTATTAACTTTCTGCCCTTTTTGCTTTCCCTATAGAAACATTTTCTGCAGTGCAAGCTGCTGACCTGGTGTCAGGTTTTCCTGCCTTTTAGTTACTGTACTTAATAAAGACTATGTGCACCTCTAGAAGGCAGATTGTGGGTAGTCATAGCAAGTGGGTGAGTGGGCATAGGAATTAAGAGAAAGGTTTTTTACAATTTGACTTACTACAGACTGATGTTTCTTGGGTTGGTTGTTATTTTTTGTTTTGTTTTGAGTTGTTTGATTTTTTTTTTTTTTTAGATAGTAGAAAACAATATATACTTTTAAAATAGACAGGAAAAACTTAAGTAGGCCTGACATTCACAAGACTGAAACTGCAAGAAATTAATTCCCAGGTGGAGAACTTCTCTTTCTTAGATAAACAGAAAATTTCAAATCTGCTGTCCAAAATCTCTTGTTTTTTTCCTAAAATTCTTTACACAGTATGTAATTGAGTTTACATTGATGACTGCTTCCTTGTATACTACAGGTTTGGTTCCAGAATCGAAGAGCAAAATGGAGGAAAAGAGAACGCTATGGTCAGATCCAGCAAGCTAAGAGCCATTTTGCTGCTACCTATGATATATCTGTTCTTCCAAGGACTGACAGCTACCCTCAGGTATGGCAAGGATCAGGGAGTACTTTGGTTCTACATTTGGAAACTCTCTTCACAAATAGCCTTGTGCACTTTGCTAAGATGAGGCATAAACTATGTGATCTCTAGATGACTTCATCCTGACATGTTAAACATGCACCATTTCTTTATGTACTTTGACAGATAATAGAATGGAATCAAATCTTCTACTACCTTGAAATCACATTATAGTCACATACAATCAGAATTGAATGTATGTGGCTGGAAAGGGGAAGCAAAGAGACAAGGCAGCTCTCTCAGAAAATTGTAGCTTTTTAAATTTGTTTTATTCTTTTTCAGTTCCCTGTTAATATATAGTAAGGTATCCTGTGTAATAAGTCCATAATCTTCTGTGTCTGTTCTCCAGTCCTTTGGTTTACTTGCCTCATTCTCTGCTATTGTTTTTCTGCTTGCTTGTTTTAGTACATTGAGTACTTTTACTCTGAATCCATTGTTTTTCATGTAAAAGCTTCCCATTGTTTTTACCGCATAATTAAAAAGAAGGCACTATACAAATCAAAAAAATCTTGCATGGGTCCCTTTCACTGCTGGTATTTTGTTACTCTTCTACTTCATCAGGTGGTAGGGTCTTTGCCAGCTGTAAGAATATACTCATATTTTGTATGGGCTTGCTTTGACCATGCTCTGCATTGCCCAGGCTGGGGCAAGAGTGGCTGGAAAGAGGCCCAGCAGAAAAGGATTTCGGGGTGCTGGTTGACAGCTGGGTCATCAGTGTGGCCAAGAAAACCAGTGGCATCCTGCCCTGTATCAAGTGTAGCGTGGCTAGCAGGACTAGAGAAGTGATTGTCTCTCTGCTTGGCACTGGTGAGGCCACATCTTGAGTGCTGTGTCCAGTTCTGGGACCCTCGCTACAAGAGAGACATTGAGGCGCTGGAGTGTGTCCAGAGAAGGGCAACAGAGCTGGTGAAGAGTCAAGAGAGTAAGTGAGGAGTGTTTGAGAGAGTTGGGGTTGTTTAGGCTGGAGAAAAGGAAGCTCGGGAGAGTCTTTATCCCTCTCTACGACTGCCTGAAAGGAGGTTGTAGTTAGGTGGCAGTCGGCCTCTTCTCCCAGTCAGAAAGTGACAGGACAAGAGGATAGAGCCTTAAGGTGTGTGAGAGGGGATTTAGGTCAGACATCAGGAAGAATGGGTGGTTAAACATTGGGGTAGTGGAGTCACCATCCCTGGATATGTTCAAGAAACAACTGGATCTTGCACTTAGTGCTATGATTTAGTCAGTATGTTGGTATTTGATCAAATGTTGGATCTGGTGATCTTAGATCTTTCCAACCTTAATGATTCTTTGATTCTATGGACATGATTAGCTTTATACCAGAGTCTTCTGCTCATGGGTCCTCTACCTAGCTTAACATGCTTTGCCATTGAAAAAGTTGTATGTTAGTAGGTTTGGTGCCTGGGCCACAGATGGTTTGTATTCCAGCAGCTCAGAACGTGGATACAACCATTTCAGCTCTGATGACACTTGTAAGTCTGCCTGTTTTTATTTGGTAGTGTAATAGTGCATTAACCCAAATTACATCAGCAACCATTGCATTACACACTTTTTGTTTAAGTAGTTGGACACAATACTTGTTTGAGACTTACCTAGGTAAAGGTGTGTAAAAAGATCTTAAGTGCTCCTTAAGATTCAGAAAGACATGGGGGTACGGCCACTCACAGATCTCACTTAAGGTATTCAGCTCTCTTTTGAAGGCCTTTCTGATTTATCTATAGCATCACAACAAATGATACAAGGAACTGCATGTAAGTTTTGGGATTTATAGACTAAATTTTGTGTCTGCAAACTCATCTTGTATTTTTAGTAGGACTTTATGAATTTTCCCAGTTGACAGAAGGTTCATTAGCATAAGGTAATAGAATAATGCAAGTCATTGGTAAGCACTTAAAATGATTGTCCTAAAACTAATGTTTTCCAAAAATCCCACATTTTTAAATTAATTGATAAAATGACCCATGAAATTCAAAACCAATAAAATATCTATTCTTTATTTTCAGATTATTAAATGCAGCGAATTCACTGCATTTCTATCTACAATTTTGTTAAAAAAATATCTCCTAGACTGATGACACAACAAAGTTTCAGCCTGGCAAAGCTTTCTATTATTAGTTTATGAATTCTTAAAAACAGAAGATTGAAATGCAAGTGTTAGCTCCATAAGCTGAAATCAAGCATCTCTAAAATGTGAAGAAATGTAATATGCATACTCATCCATAAACACAAATATGCTGTGCTCACCTCCAACGGCATACTAACACAGTCCGGGTAAACAGAGAGGCACAAAACATGTAATTGAGTCTGGTCACCTGCATGAGAAAGTTACATTGTACTGTATTGTACTTAAAGAACAGGTATAAGGAACTAAATGGAGGTGTGAGTCCACCTTACCTTGGCTGTTTCAGCTGAGTGCTTGCATGCATAATTTGGCTACATGATAAAAACATGGTACCTTACTCCTCAGCGAAGAAGGTGGCTACTTTCCTGTATACTGGAATATGAATATGTATAGAAGTAATTATTGCAGAACATCCAATAATGTTCCAAAAAATAATGTTCTTCCTAACCTGGTGGTAATTCTTCATAGTTTTCACATTCTTAAATCCTCACCTTCAGTAAAGCTGCATCTGTATAATATACATAACATTTCTAGTGAGAATGCTTGACACAATGAAAATCTGTTTTAAAAATGCAATGAACACTAACATCACTACCTTCAAATCTTTTGAGCTAGATGTCCATTTATCAGTGCCTTACTTATGGAAAATAAATATACAGTCCATGACTTGCTATAAATTCATCAAACTATCCAGCAGTTCAGGCAGAAGGATGCATTTAAAATTGTTATCTGCATGTTCGATTTTAGTGTTATAGATTGATTTCTCAAACAATTCCATTATTTCATTGTGGTTAATGCAAGAAAAAAATCAAACACCCTTTTTTAAAATTACTGTTATTCCCCTCACCATCACCCATTTGCACTCCTACTGTGACCATGAAATAAGCAAATATTAGACTAGCTTTTGAGTAAATAGATTTTCTTGAGGACTGTGGAATATAGATCACTAGATCTTATTTATCAAGCCTTTCTTAGCACAGGGAAAAACAGACTCCCTTTTTCTGGAAAAAATGAATGTTGAAGAACAGTGAAATCAAGATGAGATATTTGCAGCAGTGTGGCAGAAGGAACAGAAACAAATGTGAATTTCTGCTGTGCATTATAAGAATTTGCAGCCTGAAGGTTTTCTGCTTTGAGTCCCGCTGTGGATACTTTACCAAAGTACACCCTGCTTGCATTCCAGCAGAGGCATCAGTCTTTTGCTGTTAACAGAGGGTGTCATGCTTAGTCCCTTCACCAATGATGTTCATCAAATACATTTAAGAACATGATGATTCTATGCAATGTGTGACTATATAAACCTGAATTTTTTTTCCTGTGAGAAAATGATTCTTTCAATTTTCTTGATATAGAAGATTGGTTCTGAATCAGATAAAGGTCGAGGATGGAAGGGACCTCTGGAGGTGGTCTGCTCCAACACCTGTTTTTATAATTCAGTCCAATTTTACTATTAAATTACACAATTTTATCTTCAAAATAGTAATAATTTAGAGGCTTTTCTGTAGACCATATTTGTTTGCTTTGCTCTTTCAGTCCAACCTTAATTGTTTTTATAGTATATTGAGGTTAGGTGTTGCTTATTGTGCAAAATAATTGCACGAGAATTCTCTCTGCCAAGAATTTCAATACCTTCTGAGCTGCTCAAATTCTACATGCATATGTCTTCCAGTAATTATAATAGCAACACCTAGATTACAGAGGAGGGCAGTTAGTACAATATTCTAGAACAATCATCTGTTATTCATATGTTTTTTCAAGGCTTCAACACCATAATGCTGAAAACCAGGGTTTTTTTAGGACAATGTTATCCACAATGTTATACATTCATTTTAGTAAAAGGTTTCAGTTTCATTAGTTTCAGTACTTGAACTTCAAGCTTCTCTAGCAGATGAAATACATGGTGGTCTGTCATGTTAAGTACACTCAGGAAATAATTTACTGGTTAAAACAAATATCCCAGACGGTTTGAGTCTCATTAACTAGCAATATCTTAATGATAATATGAAAATTAAAAGGGAGCATCTTAACATCAGTGAAGAAATGAATGCAGATTCACTTCATGGGGAAGTTTATTTCCACTCAATATTTCATTTGATCACCTAAATAGAGTGCCTAGTGTTATTAAAGATGTCTCAGGTTATACGAGGCACTGTTAGAGCGTTGAAGAACAAGATTCACAAGAAGGATGCACCCTGTAAGGTAGAGAGCTGTAGTTAGATAAATATCAGACATTTGTGCTTGGGAAATTTAGCCAAAGAGACTTTTATGCCAGAGATGGGTTACCTTTAAAGTCGGTGAAAATCTAGTTAATATTTTCTTGCTAAAGAACAAGATATAAAATAGGCAAGATGATCTCAAAAAATTTTGATTTTTGATTCTGATGCCTGGTTTAGCTGCAGTCATCTGTAGTTATCTTACATGGATCTATATATGATGTCTTGGGAGAGGAATAATGAAAAGCCTTTAGTCTTGCTCTTGTCTTACCTCATTGGTTTTTATTTGACTACTTTTGTTGCCCCCTATGTCAGTGGGAAGGCTTCTGTTACAAAGGGTACTTGATCCAATCATATTCAATGCTCAAGTATGAGCAGTAGAAAGAGTCCAAAAAATCTGGGACAAAATTTTAACTTACCCACTACTTGTTCACACACAGAAGAGCAAAATTTGATCAAAAGCCTACAGATTTTCAGTCTATCACACAGACTTTCAGCTTTCCCTGTATGAGTTAAATTTATAAAGATATTATCTTTATAACTAAGGGCATGAGTATGTAAATGAACAATTTTTTAATTGAAAAACAGATGTAAGGGGCAATATTTGCCACCACCTAGGATTTTTCCTTACTTTGCATCTTTCCCCCTTCTTGCTTGTTCTTTGAATCATGTTCATTTGTTGACATTCTTCTTCTAAGTTCTTTTAAAAGGATTCATTTTGTCACACCATTCTACTTTCCCTGTCAGTATCATATGTAAAATGTTTGATTTTTTAATTTTCTAGAAAATACAGGCAAGAGTTAGACATGACAAAATTTAAATTTTTGTTTAGGTTGGAAAAACCAGTCTAGTGTAGGTGAGAATCCTGAGCAAACAAAAGCATTTCAGAAGTATGGGAACTGCAGTGATATGGAAGGTGTAGAAAGAAGAGAGAATGTTGGAATCTTAGAAATAGAAGGAAGAGTCTGAAGTTTGCATTCCATCCAGGAGACTGATAAATCCAATTAATATGGTGAACAGCATGGCATCGCATTATTTGTTAGCAATCAAAGAGTGTAGAAGTGATTTCAGTATACATGTGTTAAGTATTAAGTCCTTGGATCATCATTACAGTTTGCTCAAGTCTTAGTACATCCTCATTAGCAATAATAAAAGTTACTAAAAGTTAATAAATGTTCATATGGAATATATTAGACACCACATGTTATATGACTTAAAATGTCTTTTAATTGTAGTACACATATAAATGACAGTTAATATCTCATTAAGACTATGGGTACACTGATTAAGTAGGAGTAGATGTTGAAGACATAGCTGAGCTAGCTTCAAAGAAGTTTTATCATATGCTCATGCTGTCTAGCTGTGACAGCATGCAGCTCAGGCTGAGCCACCACCTGGATGGTAAGTGGCTTGCTGCATGTGTGCTGACTTGCCTTGCTGTGACTGATCTTCCCAGAGTAGCACTTCTAATCTTTCTGGATGGCATCTATTCCGCACACAAAGTAGCTTGTGCACTGCAATTTTATTTTTTTCTTGGTTCTAAACCAACACTATATATAGTCATCCTCATAGTGTCAATATTCAGTTTGTTGTTCTGTGGGTATTTTGTGAAACATGTTTCTTTAAGTGTATGTGTGACATTACTGGGACTTAATTATAAGGCAAATTGATTGTTTTTGGAGATGGAATTTTTTAAATAACATTTTTAAAAGTATGAAATTTTGTCTTTAACTGTATCATAGGTGTGAAATATAATTAATTCTTATCATAACTGTCCCTGAGACTGCAGCAGGGAGAATTTACAGTTTACAAAGCATCCCATACAGGAACCAAAGCTTGATGACTTCTCAAATCCTACATTATTAAGATAGGTTGGATGATGAACTTAGTGACATGGTTTAGATGTTAGATTGGTGTTGGATAGGTTGTTAAGCTAGGTGAAGGTTGGACTTGATGATCTCTACAGTCTTTTCCAACCTTGTTAGTTCTGTGTTATTCTGTGTTATTATTTTACAGCTTAGCAAACTTGTTTAAACCTGGAATTAAAATATAAGATTTTTATTTTCTCATCATAGTAAGCCTAAATGTGGACCGAATGGATCTATCACATATTTTAGAGCTGTATCATTAAGCCTTTTACTACCCTGGGCCAACTAGCATTTCATGGACATGTCTGAAAATGGTGTGCTGCAGCTGTCTCATATGTACTTGAACCCAATACAGTACAGTGATCTTTGCATATTCAGTAGATCCAATGGCTCATACATAATGATTCACAAATTGCATCAAGGAATATTCTGTCTAGATACAAAAAAAAATATGAGATTGATAAATCTTTGGAAAAATTGCATATAGAAATTAATGAATCCCTGTAGCTGGAGCTACTCAAAACATGAGAATTGGGTAACTTTATCTAAATTCAAGGTTAGCTGTGAGCAAAAGTTTGGAACAGTAATCACAGAGGTTCTTTTCAGTTTAAATTATTCTGAGAACCTATGAATCTACAAACTTGGGAAGTAAAAGCAAATCTCTACCCGTATTCTGGATGTTCTTAAGAGGATCCCAGAAAAGTGGGAAGTGACAGATCAAATTAATCATGCTGATAAACTAGGAACAACAAAGAGATCATGAACTGTGAACCAATATTTTTGAGCAGTATTAAGAGTTATTGCATTTCATCTGCCTAACATAGCTCCTTGTGCTGGCACAGGTTTGATGTTTTCTGTCAGTGCAAGAATTGTTGTTTGCTATGAGGAAAATCATTTGCTATTAGCAATTCAGTCTGACATTGAAGTTTTCTCTAGTTGTGTAAATTGTTAATTGTTCAGTTAGTGCCACTCTTATTTTCCTTGCAGTATCCAGGACAGCCTGAAAATAGAGTAAATGTGTAGTTTCTAGTTACTTACTAGGGTAATTATAATAACATTCAACAAACAAAGCATTTATTATGTAGTATAGTAATAACAATAATCACTTATTACTTTATATCTAGACATCTTAAAAGACATTAGAATTTTGTTTCCTATGTGAAGTACTAAAACACATGTCTACTCAAACAGAAGCTGTGTGTCCTTGTATGTTTGTCTGTTGGAAACAGGCTCCAGTCTGGATCAGCAAGTGACTCAAATAGCATAAATCAAGAGATTTCACGATGGGAGAACATGATAGCAATTCTCTCAGAAAATGTTGAGATTTGAGTTTATGTGATTTCTCCAAGTGCTGTGTAAAAAGCCTGAAGCTCAAGGAGCTTGAAAGTTTAACAGAAAAAAGGAGATGACATCAAGTGGGATGACCAATTACCGGGGCTCATTTTCCTTCTGAAGTGTCAAGGAGAAGGTCATGTGCTTAGGAAATTATATCATAGCCATGTTAACAACCATAAGTCTCCATTTATGTTCTTGTCATAGCTATGAAATCCTATTTCTTTTCCTATCAGGAAGGGTGTGTGCGCATGTGTATATGTGTATAAAACATACAGTAGGTAAATATATTGAAGGGCTCTGGTAATTTCATGGTAACCACAAAAGCAAAGCTCAAGTTGTTTGTGATGTTAACAGAAACCAGAGATGTGCTTTATGTATAGCCTCATTCACAGTCTCTGAATTGCCTTTTATATAGTTCATGGATCACACAAGATTTTAAGAGGAAAAATATTTTCTTTAAATTTATGTACATAATGTCCCTTTTCCTTCTGACATACCAGAAGAAGGTTTGATAATTTTGACTTATTGTGAAACACTACTGTATTTAATTTTAATACAGGAATACCTTCTGCCCTTAAATTTCACTACATGATATTTATGTTGTAATTCCTTGTCAAGAAATAAAAATCTAATATCAAAAGTGAAGTCACTCAGCCAACTAAAATGAATAGAAAATTGATATGACTGAACCATTCTTTTGGAAAACATAGCAGCCTCATGGAAGAAGTTGTGAAAGTTTCCTACCATCGTGTGGCATTCCAGAAATTAATGTTACTAATTTGAATTCCTTCCTCTATGAAAAAAATCTCGGGCATTCCTTTGAAAGTTTTAGGAATTAATAGTTTGTTCACATATTTCGTCAACAGGACATTGGTGTTGCCTGAAACAGATGAGATAAGAAATAACACAAACACGCTGTTTATTTATTTTTATAACTTTCAGAGTGCCCACCCCCCATACTATCCAACTCGAGTTCATCTTACTACTGTGTCCCTTAAGCATCCAACAGGATGGTCCCTTGTTACTTAACCCCACCTATGTCCAGCCCCTAGCAGGCCTGGAAGCCTGACTATGTTTTGACTTACTACCCCACCTACCTATAGAAAGAGTGCAAACACCCTGGAACACAGGCTCTTCTGGCCCTTAATATTCCAAGTTACCCAGCTACCTAGCTAAAGTGAATTCCCCAAAATATTAAGCATACCCCTTAAGGCATCATTTGTATATTTTAGGATTGGCAGCTGAATTCTGTTCTCGTTTACATCTGTGCAATCTCACTGAAGCTAAATTGAAAAAGATTTATGTAAGATAAAAATATCAGGAAAATTGATAGTACCAAACTTAGTTTACTGCAAGCTAAACTACTAGAAATATGGAAGGAAAGATTGCTTTTATGATTCCTCCAGACCACATAGATTATTTGGCACTTTCTAATTGAGCCTCTGAACCTTTTGAAGTCTTCCCATCATGGCTATATTAAAGGCAAACTTGTGCATGTTTTATAATTTTTCCCATAATAATATCTGTCCAGCCTGGGTGACTGTGGCATTTGGCATTGCATTTCTTAGAAAGAAATTTTAGTAAGTCAGATAAGCGAGACTTTGTCGCATGTGAATTTGCTTTGGAGATGAGCTTCTTCAGAAATAGCCTATGTTTTAGATGCTCCATAGACTAACTAGTCCCTCCCTGGGCAAATTTGTCTGATTAGAAGTCAAAACTGCCTCAGATAAGTTAAGGAGTAATAAGGCAGCTGAGGATCATGCCAAGCTGCAGAGAGGTCTCACATGGGCTGTTTTTTGAGTCTTCTAAATGTTGAGTGAGGAAGGAACTGAAAAGTTCTGAAACTCTCGTTAGATTCTCTTTCTGCATGTAGATTTCGGGAGGCTGAAAAGAGGAAGGAAAAATCCTTGATATTCTTCCCCAGGCACCTAACTCCTTTACCTCTCGGCAGACCACCTAAAATATGCAGGAGCAGATGTCTGAGGTGTGCCCAAGTAGTAGTGTGTATGCGTATACATGGAAAGGCAAGCTCCATTCACAAGTTTGTGTGGAATTGTGTGTATGACTGTCTGCGTAAACAAGGAGTTGAGTAGACTAGGAATTCGGTGTGACATTGCTACTGTGACTTTTCCCCAGGTTTCAGAAAGAAAACAAAAAGGAGCATTTACTGGTTCTTTTTTTGCTTCTGGAATCTCCAAGGAGCCCAAATTAGTTTGTTAGCTCTTGATGACCTCGCTAGTATAACTATGTTTAAAATATTAACTTTGAAAATAAGAATATTTCATCTTTGATATCTGCACTAGATCTCAGCTACATTAGTTCAGTGAACCGTAATTTATTGCTTCAGCTTGGTGGTGATTTGGTGAGTATGTGCTGTTGCAAAGTGATGAGACAATGGGAAAAAACCCAACTCATCAGCATTAGAAATATATTTTCATTCTGTGTGTGTATGTGTATGTCTGTCATAATTCATTACTTCCCCTGACCTCTACTGTGGCAGAAAAAAATCACTCAGCTAGAGAGATAACCTTCATATCTTAAAGTCAAAATTCCTTTGTCTAGGAGTTTGGAAAATGAATGAAAAATTAAGTTTTAATCGGGAATTCACAGTGCCAAATAAAGAGTAACTGCCATTACTTCAACATACAGCAGAGAACAAAGACATGTGGGCTCATACTGCGTCAGAGCCATGATATACCGAATGGACAACAGATTTTTAGGAACAAGACAAATTTAGCAAAGTAAAATAAATATTGTTACTGACTGACAAGTTCTGTGCTGTAAATGAGGGCTAAAAATGTCTTGCATTATGTTATTTGGAGATTTAAAAAAATCAGCATTGAGGAAAGATATATAGGTAAAAGTGGAGAAGATATACAAAGCTGCATGCTGTATAATGGTGTGTGCAAGGAAAAAAGGACTAAGGGCAATTGAATATGTTAGAAATTATATAATACCCATTTAATACTGAGAGAGAGAGAGTGAGTAAAGAGCAGAGAGTTTGAAAAAACAGAAGAGGAGCTGCTGAGTTTGCTCAAGTCAGAGTGAATAGAGCAGGAATAGAAGAATGCACAGTCTAAGAGATTGAGAAGAGCTGACTTAGGCTAGGTCTTGAAAATCTTCCTGTCTGTTTATCTAGTAACAAATAATTAAAAAACACCTATCCATAAATGACGCCTATACATAGACAATAGATGGCCTGAGACTCGAAATGAAGCTTTAAGTGACTGTCAAGGATAGAAAGGATTATACATCAAAGCTTGGATACATGGTTACTCCAGACATCGCTGGTAACCACAGAGTTTGTGTCCTGGTCTGTTGCACAACATTTCCCAGGGATGCACGGTGCAGCCTATTAAGGCTGAAAGATGAAACAGAAATGCTTCTGAAGTGTAATTTCACATAAAAACATAATAAAAAGAAATTTTATCTCCAAACTACCTTCAAAACAAATTTAAGAAGAACTCTTGAATGTCTTATCAATCATTCCTGTGTTTTGCGATTTCACCTGTTTTGAAGTAATTATGCAAGAGTTCTTTATATTAAATTTTGCAAATACTTTTTGGGCTTTGCCACTTGAGAAATCCAAATTGGCTTGTTTTATTCACCTTTTTCTATTCTTTCCTACCATTACAGTAAGAATTCTAATGAGGAGAAGCTTTTATGGTGAAAATAACTATGATCTCGTATAATCTTTTGAGTGTACTTCCTTTTGAAGTCATTTGTGTGCTTCCACCAATTTTATTGACTGTCTGGGCTGGTGGCTTTCTGATGTTCAACGCTAAGTATCATACATGGAGCTACAAAGCAAATGGATGATGGAGCAAGGAATATCAGCCCTTGCTCTTAAGTGAACTATCTAGTATTTTGACTCAAATGATCTCTTCTTGCTCTTTTCTAACACGATTGCAGAGAACTGGTTAAGTACATAGTGCTTGCTTTAGAGGACAAGTAATAATGAATATGTGCAGTAAAGCAAACCAAACGTTTCAGAAAACAAAAGATGCTCTACCTAAATTTAATTGTATTTATTTTGTATGTTCCAGATTCAGAACAATCTGTGGGCAGGGAATGCTGCTAGCGGTTCTGTCGTTACCTCCTGCATGCTGCCACGAGACACGTCTTCCTGTATGACTCCTTATTCTCATTCACCTCGGACAGATTCTGGCTACACAGGCTTTTCAAATCACCAGAATCAGTTCAGCCATGTGCCCCTCAATAATTTTTTCACTGACTCATTACTTTCTGGGGCAACCAATGGACATGCTTTTGAAACCAAGCCAGAGTTTGAAAGGAGGTCCTCCAGCATTGCAGTTCTACGGATGAAAGCCAAAGAACATGCAGCCAATATTTCCTGGGCCATGTAATATAGCAGTACCCTTTCCCAATTTCTTTCTTTTTTTTTTTTTTTTTAATAGCAAACAAAATACATTTTTATTTCCCATATTTAAAGGGAACAAAAATAAGCTGCTGTGTGCGGAATGCTAGAAATCACAATATACACAATGTCTGCTTAAACAAATGCAATATAATATTTAACAATAAAAAATAATAAACCAAATAGATTTACTATGCATCAAGCTCAACAAGTCCTCTTTGTTTTGGTTTTTATATATAAGTATGTTTTGTTGTACCCGTTAATGAATTATGAATATAGAATCTGCAAAAAAAGAATAAAACTACTAAGGAAATATGTCTACTCCATGGTTTTTAGCAGTCCTGTATAAAAAATTCCTACTTTACAAATGAATACTTCATAAGGGAAGAACTGTTAAGGATAATAAATTTATTATACTAAATCCATGTTGTAAATCTCTAAGCACACTATGCAAAGAAGAAAATATATGACCGTTCATGTTGTAGGTGGAATTTGTAGACCAAGCTCTCTCAGCACTGTGTTGCTGCTCTGCTGTTTTGCTAAATGCATATTGAGCTTGTTGAACTTGTATCAATGAACAACTATTGTAATAAGAACAGAAGGTAGTCCTTTATCTTGTGGACCTGAGTGTATTCCTATTAAAGATAATGGGATTTTTTTTCTTTTTGTCAAATATACCACTAAAAGTAGCATGACAATGCTTAATACTGTTTTGAAAGATGTTCACAGACTATGCAAGTCAATTAGTGCTTAAATTAAATCTTTGAGATTGCAGATAGGGTGCTATGAAACTTAAGTGACTAAAAGAAAGCGTGAAATAGTAAAATTACACTTTCAACAGAATCCAGATCTGGAAAAAAAACCCCCCACAACAATGAAGTCTTACTTCCCATATAATCAGTCTTATTAGGTTTTGCTACTTGATAGTCAAATTGAAATGAAAAAGTCCAACAAGGCTTGCCTGTTTCATTTTGTAACTGATCTTAAGACTTTATAAGAGTACATTTCATTTACTTTTAGTTGCACATGTTGATAGTTTCCTTATATGCTTTCCAAAATATAAAACTGGTTTGCTACCTTTAAGCATATAGGAAAAATCTTTTTGACTGCAGTGGCAGCGGGATTTGGCTCTCGGGTCCCAGGCTATCACAAAGGAATTAAAATGTCAGCAGACTTTCTGACATTTCTCGTGGAAAAAAAAATAGAGAAGAAAAATACATCTGGAGAATTGCTATCTGCTTTGATTTACTTCTCCTCCCTTTCCCCTGTCACATTCCAAGCTCCTTCAGATGAGTGAAATGTCAACCTCTTTGAAAGCAACAGTCAGTCTCTCAGGTTCATAAAGGCAAAGTAAATTAATTAAAATAAAGAAGGACTTGCATGGCTGTGATTAGAACAGGATACAACTCTCTGGGCACCCCCTGCTCCTTTTTGCATTTCTCTCTGGCCATTAGTTAGGAACAGAGGGCGGATGGGGGAAGAAAGGAAGATCAGGAAAGAACATTTCATCACAGTAACTGCAGAACTGCCAGTACTCACACACACAAAGACACAGAAACCCCCAAAATTTCTCTGCTCCCACTCGGGGGGGTTCGACTTGAAACAAAAAAATAGGAGATAGATCCATTCAGTAGCCTTTCAGAAGAATAAACAAACTGAATTTTGAAACCATCAAGGTCAGTCAAAATTGGGATTTTTACAGCAGATTCTTACACAGCTGAAAGGAAGGTTGTCCTATTTGCCACTACTAATAAACTCAAAGTTTAACACACACATACACTCCAATTTGTGGTTTCCTGATTTGATTCTCCTCCTAAAAGTTAGCTTCAACTTTGGCAAGAGGAACTGGAAAAGAGTATTCTGGTTAGAAGTTATCTTTTCCCTTTATTATGGTCTGTTTGTACAGCAGTAAAATTAGCCTTATGACTTAAAGCAAAAAAGAAGCATTTTATTGGTGCAGGTAGAGACAGATAGAGACACTAGTTTTATATACACTTGTGCCACATGCAGAAGGATGAAAGTGGTGGAAATACAAGGGCTTTTCTTTCAGGTCTGACTGTTTCCAGTTCAAAAATGTGTTTTTTTCTTTTATCTTGTGTTTTATCCAGTTTCCACATAATAATTTTTTAAAGTATTCAGAACATGCCATAACGATTTCCAGATAATATTTTTAGAGCGTCATTAGTGTATAAAGAAGAAAAAGTTTAGCTGGCAAAGTCTAAGTAATTTTTATTGTTACCTCTTTCAATTTACTTATTTATTTTCATAGCAGAAATTGCTTTTGTTGTCTTCTGAAATCTCCCTCAAAATAATTTGTACAAGGTTTTGTGTATCAAAGAGTAAAATCTAACACTTCTTAGGAATTTATTTCATTGACAGGTTAGAGGACAATAAATATCCATTTTCAACATATTACAACATTTTTAGGTGCTTGACTCCTCCAAAATCAAAGGGAAAAATAAAAGACCATGCCATCTTCCTGAAAATTTTAATGAAGGGAAAGGGATGCAATTCTAATAATCCTTTGTACTCAAATCGAAATTTTTTGTTATATTTTGCTAGCATAATTTTATGCATTAAGTAAATAGGCATTCAACCCTCATTAAACCTGGGGTGTGATATGTTGCAGGCCTGCATTAAGCTTGTCATGCTCTTGCATCAGCTTCGTCTCAAAGAATGAATGATAGCCTGTTGGTTGCAGTGTTTCATTTAGCTAATGAAAAAGTATCTTCGTGTTAGATGTCAAGTACTACAACAGGGTCACATTCTGCCAGTTTTATTTAGTAGTGCTTTACTCCATGAGTAGATGCATTGATGGGAGTGAGACTACTCACATAGGCCAAATTGTGAATCACTTGTAAATGTTTATTCACAATGGCCCCATTCATGCAAAAAGAAAAAAAAAAAAAAGCTGCTCAGCACAACTTGAGTAATCGGTTCATAATCAGGCGCAGTTTAAGGTACTATTCAGTTCTGGTAAGGATGGCAGAATGTGGCCCACAGTGGCTTAAGGCCAGTTAACCAAGATGAGTAGCTCCTTATTCCACAAATAGTGCAAATAGACCCAACATAGGTATTTGTAGTGTTCGCTTTTTATAAGAAAATTTTAGAAAAGAGACATTTCAGTATATGTAAATAATTAATGCAATTCTATTCAAAGTAAATGATTTTATTTTCCACTGGATTATACTTCCACATTTGGCAGGACTTGCAGTCTTGTGCTTTGATTTTATCGACTTAAGGATTTCTTAGCATGAGCAACTAATATTTTCACTGCTTCTTGAACATGTGGAAAATTCACTAAAAACAAAAGGAGGTGATTTACATAGCCGTCCTGCCAAGTACTTTAAGTAATGGGATATATGATCATCATGCTATGCTGAGAAGTTAATTTATAGAACTTTTGGGCAAACAGTCCCTATTGTGTTAAAGGAGAAAGTGAAATATTGTTGTAATTATTGCTGTGAAGAATTTGTGGTGGCATAGCACCATGCTGTTTTTCTCCTGTTATTGATTCACCAACAATTTGAAAATTTTAAGCCTTGTATTTGAACAAATTTTTGAACAAATGTAAATTTACTTATGAAATGTAAACTTATTTATATTATGATTTTTACAGACTCACATAAGTGATGAATAATATTGCATCTAGCAGCCAAAGACACAGTTTCCTTATGATAAAGATGGTCAGAAAATTTGACAAAATGGATTTCTACCTGCACTTTAATCAGCAGTGTTACATAGGAACATATCAATGAAAACATCTTTTGTTGCTGAGAGTAAATTGAAATGAACTAAATTTCTCACTTCACTTCTTTACTGTCATAACACGTTACACTATGTAGTGTTGAAAAAGTCCATTTCAGTGTGTTAAAGGCATTTTATTTTGATAGTGAATTTTACAGTAAGGCTCTGAAGTATATGATTTAACCAACACAACCAATATATTGTGCTTAATAATGAGATAGTTTAGCATGATAGAAACAAATTATTTTGTTTATAAATAATACAATATTACAGATTTTTCAAAATGAAAAAGATTAACTAATGTTTTATTGGATAACTTTTAAATATCAGAGATGTTTAGAAATCAGAGTGAAATCAGCCTGATCAGAGTTAGAACCTCTTAAAAACACTTAGACCTCTTAGTTTCAAAGTGTTTCCAGGGAAAGTTCTTTCTGTGACAAGGAACTGATTTTTTTCTCATGTCGTGGTTTAACCCCAGCCAACCACCAAGTCCCACACAGCCACTCAGTCACTCCGCCCCCTGTAGTATTGGTGTGAGAATTGAAATAGTAAAAGGTAGGAGACTCGTGTTTAATAGGGAAAGCAAAATATGGAAAGTTTAATAGGGAAAGCAAAAGCTGAACACACAAACAGAGTAAATCAAGAATTAATTCACCTCTTCCCATGGGCTGACAGGTGTTCATCCCCAGGAGAGCAGGGCCCATCCTATGCAAAAGTTACTTGGGAAGACAAACACTATCACTCCAAACCTCCCCTCTTCTTCCTTCTTCTCACTTTATATACTGAGCATGATGTCACATAGTCTGGAATATCCCTTTGATCAGTCTGGGTCACCTCTCCCAATCACCTGCCGTCTGCATCTTTTCCTGATTTCCAATGCACCCCAGACTTCCTTGCCAGCATGGCAGTATGAAAAGCAGTAAAACCCTTGGCTCTGTGTAAACTCTGCTCAGCAATAACAAAAATATCTGTTATCAACCTTGTGTTCAGCACAAATCCAAAACATACCCAACTGTACCAGCCACTGTGAAGAAAATTATCTCCACCCCAGCCAAAACCATCATATTTCCCCAGCACTTTTGTACCCATATAACACCTGGCCCACTCATTTCCCGAATACAAAATTTTTATTTCTCTATGGTGATCTTAGATTTGACTGTCATCAGAATGATGAAGAAGCACGCAGTGATTATAGGAGTATTATGACTGAGGACAGCAGAATAATCTTCTGGGAAGAGAGGCAGGGCGCAGTGCTGGAGTAAGGGGGAATCCCAAACCCAATGCAACACTCCCTTCCCTCTCTTGCCTAAATTCCCCTACCTAAATCTCACCAGGACCTAGCAACATAAGATATATTCTATTGCCACCTTTCCAGTATGGCTTTAAAGAGGGGTACAGCGACTCCAAATAGTAAGTCTTGAAGAGGCGGGGTTGGTAGGTGTATGTATGACTCTCACTGGCAATAACTACATATTGAAAAAATAAAGAATAGTTTTGTGGAGAAGCATCTCTAATAATGAATTTTAAGAATTTTTTTCTCTGCATTTTTAAGGCAGCATGAGGGCAGAACATTAAAGCACAGCAACGATAGGAATAGTGAGTCTACCAAATTCCTGAAGCATGGCCATTCTCCTTTGCACCACAAACTCATTAAACACATTAAAATCATTATCTTCTCAAAGAATAAGGGCTTGTGAGCCTTTATACTTGTGAGACCTCACAATCAACAGCTCAGAACTTCAGCTTAGTTCATGCTGCTCACCTTTGTAACAGGGAATACTCCCACAGGAATAACCAGTAGAGTAGACTAATAAATACATCAATGTATAGGAAATAATATTTATTGGTTAAAGTAATTGATGTTAGGATGAAAAACATAATTTCAAAAAGTGTAGGTTATAGGATCAGGCCAAAAATCATACTTTTTGATTGGCTTATGGAGTGGAACTTGATGGCTCGCAAGATGCTGTTGCAGGAGTGCTTTAAAGCAAACTTCCGTAGTCTAACAGCTGGTCACTTTGTCCCTCAGAAGCTGAGGCAATCATGATTTATGCATTCTTTAATTATGAAAAATAATTTAAATAGGCTTGATCCTCCCTGTTTCATACTCTTGTGAAAATATCCACAAATATATACCAATCACAGTTTATTTGAGTCTCATTGTCGTTACCATGGGGCAAAGTCTTCTGCTATAATCCAATAATTGCAAACAAATTAGATTTTTGATACCATTATTGCTCTATGAATGAGCAATTTATTGATACAGAGAGGGATGACCAAGTTGTTCAAAGCCTTTTTGTTGGTTTATTTTGCTTGGTTTTTTGTTTGTTTGTTTGTTTTTGTTTGTTTGTTTTGTGGTTTTTTGTTTTGTTATTTTTGTCGGTTTTTTTTGTTTGTTTGTTTGTTGTTTTTTTTTAAATCCAGTCTGTTTCTGATTTATAAACTGCTAAGGTGGGATAAAGTCCTAGTTAGCACTTTAATAATATTTTGGCCCATCTGAGAAGAGTACAGTTAAAATCAAAGCTTTTTTAAAGAGCATCCTCAAAAAACAAAAGTATCCTTGTAAGACTATTTAGTCAGGTGTATCTACTCAAATGATTGTTTTTATCATAAAAATGGAAAACAGCTGAGATTTTAATGGATAATGACAATATGAAACATGATAATTGCATTTTTCTTTCAAAGTGATAGTAGGGGAACAACTCAGATTTTAATGTACTAAGAACGGAATTTCCCATTACTCATTATAAACATTTTAATGTATAATGAAATGCACATTTATATATGGAAAAATCTGACAGATGTCATTTGTACACATACAGTAAATAAAATGCTAAATGATTTTGGAGTCCTTTTAGAAAAAGGTCTGGAATAGAGATTGGAGTCGTTATTTAGCAAATGCTTAAGTAGTATATACAATGAGAAGAGGAAAAGGCACTCTGTGGCTGAGAGTTTATTGCACATTTAGAGCCAGAGAACTCAGTGTTGGCAAGGCAGAATGAAATATTCTTAACACTTCTCAAAAATCTCCTTATGATCAAATCCTAATTGAAGTTATCAGGAACCTTGCCAGTGACCTCACTTGGGAGTAGAATATGATCTCTAATAAACACATAATGGGTTTATTATGCTAAATCAAATTGTCCTGGAACAACATTATTTAGTTCATATGAATGTTTTCTTCTGAGGTAGTCAATTCACCTACTTTTAAAACACTGAAATTAATTGAATCAGTAATTTAAATTTTGCTACAATTGCTTCCCTATTGGTATCTGATTTTTTTAAACTGTTTTTTTTTTTTAATGAATCAGAGAGACAAGGATGGACGGAGCAAAGATTTTTCTTTTTAAGGAGACCTGTTCTAAAGAGTGTTAGTTTTGGTGTGAAAACGGTTCTATGCATTTGCTAAATTGGTAGTCCAGAGCAGAGCATTAAGCCTTGTATAAAGTAATTGGACTAATTATCTTCTGGAATTTAGGAAAATAACATATCTAAGATAAACAGAGTCACTTACATGTCCACATTTATCTACACTTTCTATTTATATTGTTAAATGCTTAAAACAACATCAGCCCATAAATTTGCTTTTTTGTTCTCATTCTTCTGGCAGTGTTTCCTACATGCTGCACTTTTAAGAGTGCAGTTTGGTCTCCTCTCAAATAAATAAGAATCTTGGAAGGAAAAAGCTGCAGCTACAAAGTAGTTCTAAGCCATTAAATGCAGATGGCCCACAAGGGGTTTAATCATAAGAGAGAGAACACACATCATGCTGAAATATAGAGCTGTTTTCTATCACTTGTTACCATTTGAATGTCTGTCCCAGGAAAGTGAATTCAATATATCTTCCTGGCCATCAGTTGCCCTCTGAATACTCCTTCTCTCTCTGATGTAGCTAGATTTCCCTTTAGAACATACAGAGATGAATGAGCTCTTACCACACGTAGAAGTGAAAGAAAACATTTCTTTCTGCACCAGAACAGATGAGATTCATCATTAAGAGAATGGATTTGACCTTGTCAAGTGGACCAAAGCAATTTATAAACAAACTCCTACAGGGGAGGCTACTTTTGGCCAAGTACTATATTAGCAGTGTTTTACTTATGCCCGCTGCTACCTTACAATAACTTCACAAACAGGCTGACTTCCTGAAATATAGAGTGCTGAGAGATATCACAGATGTACCTAGAAATGCTGGGATAGCATAGGGTTACTTCCCTCCCTAGAGGCTGTATAGAAATATGTCCACCCACCTTGCTTTCTCATTCTTGGCAAAAGTTGCTGACCACTACCCAAATTAAATCTCCATTTCAAGTTTAGTATCAAAGAACATATTTATGCTTCAATTTGCCATTATTATAGTTGTTTGTGTAAGCACCATCCATATGGATGAGAATGTCCAATATGAAATGGAATGACATCTACTTATCAGAACACTAGCAGAATAACAAAAGCAATTCAGTGTGTGTCTATTTAATTTCCCGTGTTGGAAAAAGAACATGAAGAGTCGATAGCGTGCTACGATGCTGTTTAGATCAGCTGATACTCCTATCAATAACTTTTCTTCCTTTAATAGGGTACTTAAACTGCGTGTTTCCTTCTCCCAAGTTAGTGCTGTATATACGTTTTAAGAGAGAGCAGTGTTTTAGTGTTAATAAAAGCACAGTGGCTCACATGTTTTTGTTCTGTTCAATGATCATATGAAAGGCAGAAGAATGAGGAATTCATCGGCATGAAGATAACTTTGTTGTGTGGGAAGAGAAGACTATGCGCCAGCCCAAAGGAATGGTTGCATGGGAAAGTGGAGAAAAGACTCATTACATGTGTAAGTGCATACATAAGTGATAAAAACGTTTTTACTATGACTTCTAGGACATGCAAGATCACAGATATGCTATGAAAGGTCCTTCAGTCAGAGGTTGGTTGGCCACTGGAACAGGCTCGCCAAGGAAATGGTCACAGCACCAAGACTGCAGAGCTGGTAGTAGTATAATCTCTTCTGTGTCTCCAAAAAGAGAATTGTATAACATTTGCAGAAGGGAACTGATGAAAATATTCACTTGTTTAGACTCACATTTTCTATGGCATCTATCCAAACAAAAGAGATAAAGTTACTACTTCCTCAAAGTCTACAGTAATAAGTTTGCATAAGTGATAATGTTTTATTGCACTTTTTGTTGATACTTCTTTAGAAATCATAGTTAGGGTTGATGACTGTGAGAAGAAACTCTTTCTTCTCATACTTAGAAATTTAACAGACTATATGTGGAGTCCTTCAAGCCATTAAATTTCCCAAAGCTTTCAGAAAACATGGAGCCTCCATCATTCATGTGTCTTATGTGAATAGCCAAGATCTTGATACATATTTTAGCTCAGGAGAAATCTGTGCTGTCCCACTGTTGCCTGCTTCATCACATAAACTCTTTAGTGTTCAAAAATCAAGACAATAGTCTTGTTTCATTGCCAGTCTATGCTTCATTGCCAGGAGATATCAATACCAAGCCTCTTGAGGTCAGAACAATGAAAAGAATTTCTCAAGTCTTTAGAAGGCACATTACCTATATTCATAGCTGCCTAGCAGATTTATGTATTTTTCTTTATTAGATCAAGTTCTCGAAGTCTGTTGCTATTAGGTTGAGAAAAAAAGGCCACTTTGCTTACTTCTTATAGCTATTATTCATATTCCTAAACCTCTCTCTTTGTGCTAGGTGGTTTTGAGTCAAATATAAAAATGAGAGACCCAATTTGCATGGTAATTATCCTAGTTTTATAATGATTTCTCCACTCTGATTTGAAGAGATGTAAGAAAGGACCTTGGGCCCTGGACCCAGTATACTTACAGTGAAAATACAGAATTTACAGAAAAAGGGAAAGATTGTAGAAAAGAATCAGTGATTGAATACTACTTTATAACTCATCTATCTCGACTCACATTTTTTTATAAGAATACATCTGCTTGCACTCTTTAGGACAAAGATCAAAGTCCACAAGAATTTTTATTACCCTGGGAAGAAATTTATCTCTTTTTAAAAGACGAAAATATGGTTTATTATCTGCCTTAAATGAAACAAAAACAAATCCGTCCCTCTCTTCAATTTTGCATGAGGCAGTAAATATCCAAGATGGGTGACACTTAGTGAAGGAATTCTGCAATGTCTCAAAATTTCTCCAAAAGTACTAATTCACTCTATCAAATGTAACAGTTTTGATCTGCCTGAAAATTCATTAGGTTGTTTACAGAGATGATATTTTGCTGTTAAAATTGGTCCTGTGGATTAATGGGGTCAATTTCTATTGTCCTTTACCTTTATTGATTCTGCTGGAAACCACAGCCTAGGATAAAAAGTGCTATTTTCCATATATTCTTTGTATCAGTACTCAGATAAGAGTCCTTGGGAAGATGTCAGAGCTAAGAATTCAGTAAACTGCAATAGCTTGCTACAGAAGATATTTTATTTATTTTAATTTCTCCACCTCCATTCCTCTTTGGCATCCAATATACATATTTAAAGTGTTGCTGCTACTTTCCAGTTTGACTTTAGAGCTCTTTGTTTTCATATAAAATAGTTCTGTTACATTCCTGTAATATGTCAAAGCAAAATCAAACTTGTTTTAAATCTTCAGAGCTTTAAACATCTCTGCCTTCCTTCTGTTAAAATGCAAGCTGGCTGTCGACTATTGTCTCTGATTCATCAATGTTAGCAAAATTGTCGCATGGCAACTTAAATGCTTCTTTTACATAGTTCTGATGGAGCATTAGAGTCCTCCCAAAAATGAGTTCTTTAAATTGTCTTCCTTGATTTTATAAGATGTTATAGATTTGTACAAAAATGGTCTAGTGCCATTATTATTTAGTCCATATTTTTTTAACAGAATGATTGGCAAAAACAACTTCATGAAGTAATTGCTGTAGATCAACAGATTTATGACTTCCTCTGTTTCCTTACTTTTAGTTCTCATTCTGAACCAAACTTCTATATTTGCTTCAATTTTGATATCTTCCATCTATTCAATCATCTGATTGTCATAAACTAGTCTTCCATTTTCTTTCTCAGTTGCATCTTTCTTTTCATCAGCATAACACCTTTTTCTGCTTGCAGCCTTAATATAATTTTTATGGACTTGCCAACATATTTTTCCACTTAAGTGTGTGCATTATTAGTTCTTGTTGATGCTGTCTTGTGTGATTCATACTCAAAGACTTCTTCCATTTACTGTTTACTACAGAAATGCTGTCAGCATCTAGCTTTTAGTAGCACCAAACTCCGGTTGCAAATATATTGGTAGTGGGAAAATCATAGTAGGAGCATATTAATCACAGGTTATATATTTTTTCCCTGTGAATCCTGGAGGAGAAGCAGTTACTTCTGTCTGGACCTGGTTAGTTCTTTACCAGCTGCTATTCTACGAAGTTCAAGGGGCATGAGGAAACAATACTTGATTCCTTCATCACTGCAGAAGTATCTCATAAGAAGATCCTTTGCATGCAGCTTTCTCTTTGACCAGTCAACACATGAAAACAACTTTATACACTGAATGTGATGGAAAAGGTAGAACTATATGAAATATATGTTGTTAGATGACTATTTTTTAAAATATGTTATTCATATAAAACAGACTGATTTTGCACTTGTCACAGAAAAAAACAAATTTTCTGTTAGTTTTAACAGTCATGACATATTTTACTTTTTTTTTTGAATTTTAAGTAAAGTTCCCATCCATCACATTTCTCCTGACTTATGCTACAGATAAATAGAGCTATACTATCCTCCCACCTTTCTAAATAAATAATATAAATAATGTTTTCAATTTAGAATTGGAAGCCATTCCTTCTGTACTTGACCTATTTTTATTCCTTCTTCCCTGAGAATTTGCCCCATGAGTTCTACTGGATCATAGGAGGTGAGAAGACGCTTTTTACTCAATCTGAAGCAGAAGAACCTTTTTTTAATACTGAAAGCCTCATTAGGCAACATGACAGAGTTATCATTTAGCTCAAGGCCAGCGAAGGGAATTATGCTACATGAAATATTGCAAGATGAAAATCTCCTTTTTTTTTTTCCCCCATGAATACTGAAATGAAGAATCTGGCAAATATTGCTAGAATGGGATAGGGACTTTTTCAGATGGGAATCTGTTTACTAGATGCTAAAAGTGATTATCACTCATATTTGATCTCTTTTTACCCTTGCTTCAGCAGAATGTAATAGAAGGGCATGACTCCCTATAACATCTGATTGCTTGTTGCAAAGATAGTGTTTGTGTAAAAATAATAATAGTTTTTCAAGTAGTAGAAGAAGATGAACATAAAAAGCAGAGTTTAGTGGTAGTCTTACCTGTGTGATGTTTCTACACACTCTGAAAATTCGAATCCAATTTTTGCAAAAGAGTTTGTAAATCCTGAAAGTTTTAGCTATCAGCTATGCTGTCTGTTGCTGAAGCCTCAGGAGAAGGTGGCCTTTAAGGACATGCCTAGAAACAGAATTCTCCTCACCTTAATTGCTTTAAAGTTGAAGACACAGGTATGTCTTGGGTTAGGCATCATCTTAGATAGAGTGTTGAAGTCATAACCTTTAACCTTTAACCTCTAACCTTGTATAAAACTGGCAGCTAGATGCCTAAATCTTCCAGAGTTCTTATATAGATCTATCATAAATCCTTGACTCTGCTCCCAAATTCTTCTCCTTTGTCTCTTCTAAGGAATGTTTCTCTTAAGGTTCATGATTTGCAAAGCAGAAATAGCCCTACATGCCTCAAAAAGCCTATGTCTTCCATATGTGCATTACACAGGATTTAATATTAATTACCATATTTATAAAACAGTGTTACCATGATTAAGAATATCTAGGCTGCATTTTTATATTTCAGTATTCAAAGGCAGCATAACATAGCATGCTGTTGATATATGCCAAACATACAAGCAAATATTTTAACTGCCATAAAATGTTTATGTTTGAGTTTCTGTAGGTATATTTTAAACAATCCATCAAATTCTCTGTGAAAATTTTTATGAAAGATATTAAAACGCATTAATTGAAACTATGTGGCTTTTTCAAGGTAGGTGATATTTATAGTAAAGTGTCGATCAGAAAAAAACACATGAATCTGCAACGTTTACAAGCCTTAAAGTGGGATTTGTATCCAATTTTAGAAACTAATCTTTGTTTCTGACTTTGTCTTCCATAAAAATTCGGTTTCTATTTTTCAGATTCTGAAGAGGCTTCGTATCAGTGCTGTAAACACTTGCAGGTTCTGGATGGAAAAGATAAATGATTGGTAGTTGGAACTTGCTTTGAGGAGAGAACATGGTGGATATTATCAACAAAGACAAAATTTTGGTGTCATAGTGTTAATTCTCAAACACAAGTACTAGCCATCAGATTTTACAGCCTTCTCTTACTGAAAACTGTGTTGTAGCCATGCAGGTGCTGGCAGCAGGGGGATGCAGAGGAGGCCTCTGTGGGATGAGGGCAGCACCTGTCTCGTGCTGAACACCTTGCAAACTACAGTTGAGCCCATCAGTGAAACTGGTGGTGCCTCTGAGAGACCACTTTAGAAAAGGCAAAATTGCTGGGCAGTGAGAGGAAGAGGTTACAAAAAGAGTGAGGTACAGTGGAGATCAGAGGACAATGAGGAGGAGATTGTGGATGTGGAAGTTCTCCAGTCACCGGATCACGTATCCACTGCAATCATTGTGCAGGACCCACAATGAAGTTACTGAAGGGACTAAAGCTCATGGAGAAAGTCCATGCTGGAGCAAGGCAAAGGTGTGATAGGGAAGGAGCAGCAGAGAGGAACTATTACCTATTGATCATCACTTCCCCATCTACCCTGTGCCACTGCAGGATGTCTACAGGAGTTGAGACTGGAGGAGCAAAGCTGAGCCTGGGAGAGTGGAGAGGAAAGTCGTTTTAATATTTGCATTTACTTCTCATTATCCTAATCTATTTTAACTGGCAAAATTTAAATTTAAATTAGTCTTCCCCAAGTGGAGCCAGTTTTGCCCAGCACAGTAATTAATAAGTGATCTCCCTGTCTTTATCTCCATATGCAAGCTTTCTAATCCTGATTTCTCCTCACCTCCTGCTGGGGTGGAGAGTGACTGAGTAGCTGGGCAGGAGTTTGGCTTTTAGCCTAGGTTAGCACACCATGAAAACCAAACTGGTCCTGGGTCTGAACAAATTGAATCTAAGACGTTGTGCAGTCATCAACCTGAAAATATCAAGCGCTTAAAAATTTGTCACTGCCCATGACAAATTTGTTTCAGTTGTCAGTTTTTGTCACTGTGAAATAGTTCTTGTTTCTCAAAGAAGTTCACTGGTGCCTGCTCGCAACATAATGCCCACCGATTGCAAAGGGGAGTTTTCTATGGTTACTCACAGGACCACATCTAATACCCATTTATGGTGTGTTGGATGGAAAAGAGGTTTTGTAAATCTGAGTCAGAGTCTGGAGAAAAGGTCTTTCGCATTTTGAGTTTAATACAACATTTTGGAAAGATCATCTCCCAGTTTTACTCTTTCACCTTTGTTTGCAGTACACTGGAAGCCACTGACATCAGTTATGAATATTTACATTACATAGGACTCTTACAGTGAGAAATTAAACTGCTTCAAAAATTTACAGAGGTGAGTGAGAATACTGCAGAAACAGGTCTTTGATGAGTAAACTGCACTACTTTTAATATCCCATTAGTCATAAACAGAAGTTTCCTCAGACACTGTTGAATAAAAATATAGCCAAGTAAATATTATAGACAGCAGAACATGCACTGTAAAAGCAATAATCATCCAAGAGGGATACTAAGAACTATCCCTTTCATGGATGCTATTTTCCACCATGTTTCTAACCTGCTAAACATTTTCTGTATACCATAACTCCTCGTGTGTGAGAACACAGATAAAGGATGTTTTCCTGATACATTACTGAGTGCAAAGGGTAAAAGGTGAGTTATGTAATGCTTAGTACACAGATATATACCAATATTCTGCTGCTAGCCTTTTCTGCAGGAAATATGTGTGGCAGGACAAGGAAGCAGCAGTATTCTATAGTGACATAAAGAATATTTGTGCTCAGGAATCTGTCATGTTGATGGAAAGTGAGTCTCCTCAGGTACTAAAGACGGATATTACAGGAAACTACTAAACAACATTTTTCACCTCATTGACTGTATAGGAAGCCTAGGAAAGCTGGTCTTGCCAATCTGAAGTTAGTTTTGTGAAATCAGTGGTTTTATTGAAGCCTTCCCATTGCCTTAACAGAGAGAAGGTACATATATCTTCCTGGCTTTAAGGCACGGGAAAGAAAGGTGATTGCAAGATGATTACAGGTTACTAGGGAGTGCAGTGGTTTCCTGCAGCACATCCCAAGATGATTATGGGCAGTAACAAAGAATATAAGGTGAATTCTGTGCTGTCTCTTGTCTGAGTGCTCAGTCATTACCCAGGCTGGGGTCCATTACTCTGAACCTCTGCCAGGAGTCAGAGCAAGTCTGGTCCTGTTCACCCCTCATGAATCTGACTCATCTGAATATTTCTTTTGTAGTCCTCCCCCCTCTGTATGGTGGAGCAACACATAAAATTGAGATGAGAAGCAAGGAAGGAAATAAGAAGACTATACTTTTAAAAAATATCTTGCATAGGTCTGCACAGAAATAACATATCCCACAAAAGTTAATGGGAGTTATGTGGTTAAGGCTCCTAAAAGTCTTTATGTTCTTCCATGGTTAGAAAGTTGTCTTTCCCTTTTCCCTAAAGGGGAAGGGAAACCCCTCTGGAGAGGCCATCTGTGATGTTCATTATCTCTGAAGTGCAACTATTTTAACTATTTTATAAATCAGGTCCGAACAATGTGGAGTACACAAATGTATGCAAACCTCTAAGGGCAAATATGTGGAAAGGTTCCTCCCTCTTCCTACTTCCTTCTCCCTCCCTACAAGCAAGGCTTGCAGATGTTTTCTTCTGTTCTTTATTCTTTTGTTCCTGTTTGGCTGTGACCCTTACTCCTAACTGATTTTTTTTGTCAAACTTTGTTTTTCCTGAGTCTTTGATCCTGGGTTTTGACTCTTGCAATAAAAAAACGTGACACTATTATTTTGCAAGACTCATTTTAAAATTCCTTACCTTTCAGAGTCCCCATGAACAATAATATACACTTGTCAGTGTCTTACAGAAAAAGAGAGTGCCTCAAAAAACTACTACCTTGCCTAGGGACAGGTGAAATAAAATCTTTCATATGTAGATGAAATACTTAGGATTATGTGCTATAAGTTTCATTATCCAGTCTGTTTATGTATCTTCAATTTCTCATCCAGGGGAAACTAATAAAAGGCTAAAAAGCATGCGAGTAGAACCAAGTTTAGAAGACACACACCAGACACTAAGCTAGGACTCCAGCATTGGGTCAGGAACAGCAGTTTCTTGTTCTCAGAAAGAAATGTTGCCACATGCAAAAATTGTAGATATTCTTCAGTCTTCTAATGCTTCTCCCCCACTGCTTTCCATGCTCAAATACTCAACTTAATCAAGAAAAGCTGTCTGCTTCAAGGAAAATAAGTGTACCTACAAAAAGAACATTCTAGTAGTTCCAATTGAGAATGAGTCATATAGTAGATGACGTAGGCTGTGAGAAAATTTTAAACCATGAATCCAGACCAACCAATCTAGACCTTATAAGGAAACTTGAAAGATTTTCCTCCCTATAACTGTGATTCAGATACATATATTGGGTAACATACAAGAAAAACTGCAAGTGTGATTTTTCGTATACCTCCTTTCAACTGCTCCAGCGATTTACTAGAATCTTAACATGCCTTGCCTTTGAAGTAAGGTGACTCTCTAGTCAACACAAAGCTGATCAAGGAGGCTGTCTCTACTTTGCAATAACAAGTGGAGGAAGTTATTTAAGGCTACTACTGTCAGCTCCACACATATCTTCAGACTATTTTAATTTATGTCATAGGCAGCAAGTCCCAAGCTGTGCTCAGATGATGAGAAGCAGCAGCAGCAATTTGGAAACAACATTTTTTTTTCTCAAGTCTATTTGTTAAGTATGACTCAGAACTGGGGAAACCAAATGCAACTTTTATAAGTTGATTGAATGAAATCAACAATCTGTGCGAAGAGAGATAAGGGAGATAATATAGGCTTGGACAGTAAATCATTGCTCAAAGATTTCTCTTCCTACTTTTTATCTTTTTCTCTGAAATAAGTACTTTATTTAAGAGCAAAAAAATCTAGTTAACAAATAACAAAAGCACTAGGAGAAAATAGGTCTCTAAAGAAAGTTGAGAGGAAAGAAGGGAACTAGAAAACAAGAATCTTTTGATTCTTTCCATTTTCGTACAATACTTTCTCAAATTTGAAAGCAACACCAATAGGAAAAAAAGCCTCATAAATAGTCTGTATAAGACTATATGGATCAAGTCCATATAAAGAAACATATCTTTAGCAGACAATAAATCGAAATTGTCCAAAATAGTTTACTACAAGACTATTTGTCTACAAGTTGCCTGGAATCAAGGGAAAGGCTGATGAGATCTGTACTTTCAGAGGTGACATTGTTACATCTAGCTGAGCCCGAGATAATTCTGCTCCTCCAGTGACATGCCCAGCTATCAGTGCTAGCAAAGGCTTCTACTGCTTAGTTCTCTAGTGATTATTTTTGTATCATTTCATATTTGTGTTTCCCATCTATACACAACAGAAAATACAGTGATACTTGTTGCAGAGTTTCTGGCAGAAAACATGGATTTATATATAAATTTATATATATATTTCTAATTAAATATAAAAAATATATGTAACTATGTAAAAACCCCACAACCATGCTGGCAAATTGATTGAAAGCTGGCATTCTTGGATTACAGGAAGGTTTTTGCTGGGTAACAAATTCAAAATGCAAGTATATTTAAATCATGATGTTGAACCATTTCTATACTATAGGATGAAGACACACACTTCTGTTAGATTTTAAATCATAGATTAGAAAATAGTTGAATACAGTTCAGAACTTCCCCAAAATCTAGAAATGTTCTGAAACTTTTTATAAAACTAACATAAAGCAATTGGAGACATGAGCAATTAATTAATTAAATTGTTTCTAAGTAAAGTTTGTGAAAATATAGCCATATTCTCTTTAAAATGTATATAGAAGAGAGATTAAATACTGACTTAGATGAAATAAAAGAAAAACCTCTCCCAAATCTTAATATATTTATTTTCTTGTTCTTTGTCACCTCTGCTATTCTAATATGCTTACATTGTTTTCCACAGGTCAAATGCATTTCTCCTCTACTTAGGTTGATTTGCTGTCAAGCCTCAAAATTAATTGTGTTGTTATTAGTTGCAGATTTAAAGCTCAAGTAGCTTTTTAGTAGCTTCTTCTTTTATGGGTGGGCTTTCTTTGGACATTATAAAATATCAGTTACTGCTTTCCTTTTTTTTTTTTTTTTTTTTTTTTTTTTTTTTTTTTTTTCATTGATTATAACATTTTTCAAAGCCCATTAACTTTTCTTGAAGACCAAAAGAATGTTGTTTGCATTTCACTGCTTAGCTTAGATGATGCACAAACCACTTTCCATGAGACTCTATTCAAATGTTTTTTTCAAGGTATGACCACACATTTGTTGCTCAGCATTATTTGAAGTGCATTAGGTCAGCGCTAACAGGTGTGCTTCTCACACAGTCCTCTTCTGAAGGTCAACAGTATGATGATATAATAGATTCAACTTTCTGAGCTCTTGGATAAAAAGCACCATGATCACAACAATGCAAAATATTTCTTTGATGTGAAGTTAACTTATTTCTTTAATGATTTTTCAAGAAAAAAAGGGTTTTCTCTATTTTCTTTTTTTCTAACAGGTCTCTGTTAAGGTTACTTTGTAATGTATGGCTCATACCAGCATTGTAAAGCATACCAGCTTTGTCTGTGCAGGCTCTTGCACTCAAAACACCACATCATACTTATTCTGAGGTAAGATCAGTACAAGGTAAATGACATAAAAGTAAAAAGTTAAGTAATTGTAAAAGTTACATTCTAGAATTTTTTCCCCCAACTTATTTATGTGACTGTATCATAAATTTTTCATTGTTCATAACTAGTTTTACCTAGATAGAAGATTTCATTCTAACACTTTCTTTGTGACAGCAGGCATATTTATTAGTATCTGGAATTAAGCTGGAGCCCTAAGGGTTAGATTTAGAAGTCCAGGCTTCTTGGTCTAAGCTATAACAGACTCAAATTGTTTGGTATAGACCAGACAATCTTTAGCACTTGTTCATCTCTAATTTACACTTACCTGCTCTGAATGCTGATTGAAAATAAAAAAATTCTTTAATTTCAGATTATGATCCATGATTTTATTTTTTGGAGTGAGTACTTCAGACCCAATAAGCAAGTTTAAAACATAAAGATGCATTGACATTCCAACTTCTAAATGGAGTGTTTATGAAATTGTCACCTTTGTGAGCAGAAGTGATAGAAAGCTCATCCAGTAGTGAACTAAACTGGAAATCCCATCCCTAGAAAAACGAACTGGGATTTACACTTTCTTGGCTTGTGTCTGGTACACTCATTAAGCTTCCCACTAGTTATTAGAAAACAAAGTAACTTAAGACATAGTTTTCTTTTTTCTTTTCTTTTTTTGTTTCTTTCTAGTTTTTTTTTAATTATTATTTATGCTTTCATTGGCAATTATCTCAAACGAATGTTGAAAAAGATATTTTTCAATTCCGTATTGTCATAACAGATCATGCTTTTTAGTTGCTGTTTATTTTTTTCTCAGAACCAATGTAAATCTGGGTTAGAAAGAGAGGAGGAAATATAGGCAGAATTTTGCCCTTTTTTTCTGATATGAAGCATGCAGGTATGAAATGCAGTGTTCATTGTGTGATGCTACTAAGTTCACTTAAATATCTAATAACTTTAGTGGCTCTGCCTTCTCACACGGAGAGAATGAATTTTGTGCCACATGTATATGTACACTTAAAACTTCCCAAAAATGAAGGGATGCATTTGTGAATTGACATTTTAGATATAAACTAAAACTGTAGCTCTCAATTAGTTCAAAGCAGGATTTAATAAAAGTAAGCCAATCACAGACATCATTCTGGACAGATTTGGCTAGTCTTGTCAAGCAGCAGATGGAAACCACAGACAATATATTTTTGTTTTGAAATATCCCAATTTAGCATTTAGCCAGATAGATGGTCCTATATATTAAAGAAAAAACAGGTTATATGATAGCAGAAACTGTCACCTTTGCAATAGTTAGAAATGATAATTTGGAGCAAAGGAAAATACATTGTACCAATGTCTTGTGATGACCTGTGGTGAGTATGAAGTGATGTTATTCTAGTGTGAGTCTCTGGTTTCACAATAGCATAAGTAAACATTAGTATTTCTGCTCTTTGACATATTCTGCAGGATGGGAGAAACCACAACATTCATCCCAGGAATGTACTGTTGGTGACACACTGATGCTCCAGATCCAGATCCAGCCACTTCATGAAAGGCAAAAGGCTGTGCCACTCAGGCTGCAGTTTGAATTCTTGCTGTATCTGAGCAGAGAAGTGATGGATGAGCTGTGTGCAAGAAATGGCGTGAACACCTCTTAAAAAACCGCAGCTGCACTTACATCAGTCCTAAAAGGCAAACCAAGGGGGAAGAAATCATAAAAAAAACTGAAGAAAAATGGATCCATTTATATTTATTGAGGAAACACTTAATTTTCAATATATAGAATGCTCAGGTAAAGTGCAAGTTAATTGGAGTCTCTATTTTTGCAATATTGCTAAAATATTTCAATATCTCTTTCTCAGGTACTCCTATTGTAAATGTATTTCTTATTTGGATTTCCATGAAATACTGAAGGTGAGATAAGGATTCTTTTCTTCTAAGTCCCATATAGAAGAGGAATGTTCTTGTTCTAAAGCTTTTATGTTCAAAGAGCTCAGTCTTACAACTGTTAATACACAAGCAACTGATAATATACAAGAGATGCAGCTGCTGAGGTTAGTATCACAGTCTCAAATATGTATTTTGTAACTGACACACACAAAACTCCATTGTTTCAATACAATTGCAAGTTGCAGCCATCACTATTTCACAGATTCTATTTCACTAGCTAGCAATAGAGATGTTTCTAACAGAAGAGAAATAACAACTGGAACAATTTTCTTGTGGATGTGATAGATTTTTGAGTGCACTCCTAAAAGTTACTATAACACAGGTGGAGATTACAGGTTTAGAAATATGAAAAAAATATTTGGAGGCATAACTTGCAAAGCTATCAAATGAAATAAAAAATCTTTTGATATTTTTAAAATTTCTCTAATGGTTCTTGTCTCTGAATTGGTGCCAGAGATGAAAACATATTTTTAAAATACGTATTTCTAATTACTGAAGATAACTGGATAGTCAACCCAAAAAATAATAATCCATTAATCCCCACACAATTTTCCTGTATTATGTGTTTTGGCCCCTGGTGGAGATTGGATTGCTGTAAAAAAGCTCATGCACTTCTACTTCTGGGTTGAACCAGGTTTATGACAGCAGGACTAGCTTATATTGACTTCCCCTAGGCTGCTGCTGCCTGCTTTAAACTAAAGGACACCATATTAATTCAGTTATTTTTTCCATTAAATGATCCTGCAGCTATAGTGCCTTCCCACTGATTATCATCAAATCCCATGCATAGCTCCCAAAATCTCAAGGAAAAACATATAATAGAAGAGAATGCTTGAACTTTCTGTTTAACTTTCTTTTCACCATGTTCATATTTACGAACTCTTACCGTGTCTTGTGCATGTTAGTCTCTCAGTGTCTCACAAATTGAGAAGACAACAAGGACAAGATGTAAATAATATAATGTTTTTTCTCCTTCTATCACTCTGAATTGGGTTATTTTTCCATATGCTAGTATTTACGCAACTAAAGAAAAATGTATTGCCTCAATGTTGATACAGTTAATGTTCTAAATATCTCATATGCTTGATGCTTATTTTTAGTAAAAAAAATTATCCAAAATTGTCTTATTTTACAGAATAAATACATATATTTGATGATTTTCTTCTGCTGAACATTTTATTTACTTAGTTTAAATTCATTGCCTTTCAACCCACTGATTTCTGTATCAGGAATTAGGTACACCCATCCACACTCAAACATACATACCCTACACAGAGGCTTTCATTTTCTGTCTAAAAACATCCATCTTACTAGTTGTGGAAGGGAAGGGAACTCTCTCAGGAGTTCATTCCAAATGCAATGTAAAGTTTACAATAAACAGAATAATTGCACTGTTTACAGGATTTATTTTATTACTATCCTTGTGATTACTGCAATCGTAAATAAATCTGCTCCTTGCCGCATATATTTTTTTTTCCCAGAAAGAAGGAGAGATTTGCTTCTTTCCCCTGCAACTATAATAATGGGCATTATATGTTTGCATTCAGTTTTCTTTAGCCAGTGTAAGCCAGACAACCAGGCAATTGTTGATCTTAAAGGATTACCAGAAAATAAGTTCACTTATCAGTTATCATTTGTGGCAAAATCCTGATTGTGTTTCTAAAACAGCTGAATTTTTAAAATGGCAACTCCAAAGTATATACAATAAATGAAAAATTATGAATTCTTCTGTGAGAAACAGAGCTAGTCCATGGTGATCATGTCTGAACATCTAGTGAGGCCATCAAGACAACCTCGTGCTCACATCAGCAATACAGCAACAAACCACAGAAGATCAAAATGTGCTGACAAGAATGCAAAGTCTCCTGGAACTTCGGGCTGCCTTTACTTGGCCAGATTGGTTTTGCACCACCTCTTTCCCTAAAAACTGGAGGTAAGATTAAAGCCATATAATGCCTGAAGGACCTCCCCAGGACCCTTGGTGGGTCTTGGATTTAAGTGATGTAATTTTATTTTTCTAAGATTTTGATTCAAATTTGAGTTAATCTATATGAAAATATAAATAGACATATAGTCTACTTAATGAATTGATATACAATGTTCATTTTCTGGTCAGTTCTTTAGTTGTTCAGATAGGATTTATTGTTTTTTCATCCTACAGCATCAGCAGATCACACAGTACTACCGAAAAATTGTCTCAGTACAGGACAGTCTCTCAGAGCAGAAAGATGAGGAAGACAGCTGCATCCTGCTGATTTCTATCCTTCTGATGTAATAGAGTGACAGCAAAGAAATGTTCTTCTCTTGTGTTAGGCCTGGCTACACTTTTGACTTCCTGATAAATTTATTAATTAATGTATTCTGAAGCAGTGTGAGAGGCAAAAGCCTCAGATTAGTTCACTTGAAACACATAAAGGTGGCATGTCCAAACCTGAAAAATGGAAAAAAAATATTGAATACAGAAGGTTGTAGTATAGTTTCAAGATGAAGAGAACAGCATCTCTTTTCAGCTCATAAAGGCTAGAGATCTTAAGAGTTTCTTGCCCCAGAGAACATTTTTACTTGAAACTTCAATAGAGATCACAATGCCATTTTAATTAAATCCTTGAGAAAATGAAAACTCTTCAAAGATTTGTCTTTACTATTTCTTAATTTGACCTAAAAATATTTTCTTGCAATTTTTTCACTCTATCAGTTCATAAGAAGCTAAACTCTTGATGGAATCTAGTCTGACGTGATATTAAGTGTTTTTTAGTGAGATATTTCTTGTCAAAAAGTAGAAATGAGTGAAAAATGGCAGAAACTGGTCAAAAAGTGTAGCTAGATTTTTAATATTTTAAATTGAGGATATTACGCATACAGCATACCAAGCATTTTGATTTTAATAATTGATCTATCTTCCACATAGTAAACATGTACAGTGTTCTTATTCTGGCACTTCTACAGCAAGCCGTGTGGCTTAAGGATTTAGAAGTATTTGTCATCTTTTTTTTTTTTTTTTTCTCTGAACAACCTTCACAGAAACCATTTGGGTTTTCACTATTTGATAATGTGTAAATCCTGTGGCATTTGATTAGTATCCAACACAGGGCATCCTTAGCAGAGGAAAACAGCCAGCAATAAGATCAACTGGACATTAAGCTAATTCACATAACTCCAGTCCCTGTTGAGTGTAGTGTTAAGCATGCTTAACTGCTTCATTCAATAGTACAGTCATTGATGGGGTCCCAAAACCCTAGTTAAGTTTTTATAAGGCTTTTCACTAGAGAACATAATTGTTATTTCCACATACCTACATTCAATTTTCAGGGATTACTTTAAGTGTGAATTCTCAGGTATTACTTCCAGCTGCCTCCTGTCAACCCGTAATCCCATATATGGGCTCAGTCCCTGCAGGGTAGACACTTGATCCTAGGGTCAAAGGTCCTTTAGCTCTTGACTAATGCATCTCATTAGAAGAGGAAAGCAGAATGTCTTCAGTAATTCAAATGTCATGAGAAGTAACAGAACTATGTATTTTTAATTGTGTTAAACAGGTGTGTTTTATTTCAGACACAATGAAAAAAAATAAAACTGAAGGTTTCCTACTCATAACCACTGGAAACACTGTCTAGTTTGTTGTGCATCCATGTGTGGTGTAGGAGTGTACAACTAAACTGAGAGGAGATTAATTAATAGTGTAATCATGTGCAGAATCCTTTTTTGTTGTGGTGGAGGCTGGTCATAAATTCATAACTATTCATTACTCAAGTATTACTCAAGACTAAAATGAACATAGCAGTTAAATGAAATGCTATTTTTCTTAGTACTTTATGTATGGTAGGTATGTTAGGTAATGGTTTTATCCTGTGCTGAAAAAATAATCATCTCATAAAATGCAAGTTTTGATTAAGCAATGAAACTGGAACTTAAGTTCACCTGAATCCCTAAGCAAATGTAAGCTGCTACCTTTTCTAGAAAAGATTTGTATGGGCTTATAGTTACAAAAAGTTCCCTTGCTTTATAAGTTAATTTGGGGTGTAATTATTCATTATTGAACTTCATTTGCTGCAGTAAAATAACTTACATTGTGGCATCCAAATAAATTTAGAGAAAGAAATGTCAGCTATAGTTTTACACCAACTGTTTTTCAAACAAAATATTTTGTATGTTAATTGGAGAGATGTAAGATGAAAGCTTGATGTCACCAAAGCCAAAAGCATTTTCATACTGTTTTCGACATTGAAATGTCTCTATTTCATTTCATCAGACTTCTGCCTGACAAGTATTTTGTAACTATATGCAGGATTTTCTGGAATTTCCAGACATTTTCTGGTATATAGGGGAGATTTAAATGTGATTTAATCATTAGAGGAAACAATAACACAGATATAGCACATATGTGATGAAATGACCTCAGGGTTTATATCATGATTAAAAATTATTTCCTCATAATATTTTGATGACAGAAAAATCCTGAAACTTTTTTTATGTGTAGTTACTTTTAATGTAATTATGAAACATAAATGTGAGGCAAGGTATTTTCTTTTATTTGATTAACTAATAAAGTTAATATAAATAATATAAATAAAATAATATAAATAATAATATAAATAATAAAGTTGGACAGTCCAGTCTCTCTCTTGTTACAGCAGCAGTACTTCTATGCCTTATTTCATGTCTCCCATTCTGAATAAAATGGGATTATGCATCAGTTTAGAGATGTGTCAGTAAGTATTTTTATTATCATTTAATGGCAAATAAGTCTTGAAGATTTGTTTGCTATCTACATACTTAACACATATGGATAGTATGTATTATGGATTATACATACATTATGCTACCTTCTAAATTAAAATACTACACAAATGGTTATTTTATTCCATCTGAAGACACAATGAACTGTCTTTGAATTTTCTTTTCTGTTTATTAACAACCCTCCTCCCCGTTTCCACCTTAGAGAAAAAAAAAACAAACCCTAAAAAATCCCACTGAACAATCAAAATAACAAAACAAACAAACAAAACCAAAAAGCCAACTCTCCTAAAAAGAATGTATGCTGCCTAATTGATAATTTCTCTACCAACATCTCTTTTAGCTACCACCCTTATTGAAGAAAAATTATTGTTATGGTCCCTTTTCGAGCTACAAGCCAAGTGTTTAAGTTGTGCAGCATTTTACTTCAGTCTTTATTTTAAAGTGTATAGCTATGATTTTCTTCCCAGGTTCAAAACCCTGCTCATAAACATTGCATGCACTGACTATTTTCTGCTAAAAACACTTGGCTCACACTGTTCACTTCTCTTGAGTAGTCTTCCTCTTGTGTGTTTTTTCCTAGGAAATTCTTTAAATGAAAACCTGTAACAGTTCTCCATCTTAGGGAGGCTAAATCATCCTGTAACAATAACATTATTTAATTTGGGCTCTAGCAGTGAGAGCAGAGTTACTGGATAACTTCATGTTTGTCTCACCAGTACATATTATTTCACAGTGTCATTTATTACAGCTGTAAACTCTAGCCTTCTGGTTTGTAAAAGTTGTATTAGACCCATCCTGCTCATTGAAGAAAAACAGTTACATCTGAGGCAGCTTTCACTACTGAATTGTTTTGTGCATCTATCTTCCTGATGGCTGTTTTTAGCTGCTATGATTACTTCAATAAATGAGCAAAACACCCTTGTTGGCTCTCGGCCCTCTCTTCACTCTTTTACTTTTTCTGGCCTTGTCTTCAGTTTTACACACTTGCCTACATAAAAAAAGCTCAAAGTTGCCAGAAGACCAACTTTTCTCAAAGTCGTTTATTGATGCTTGTCGATTACAGCTAAAGACATAAAGTACTGTGATAATTATGTATATTTGGAGATATTTACCTACGTATACTTAACAGACCCATTTGCAAACTATGGAATCATAGAAAGATTTGCGTTAGAAGGGACCTTAAAGATCATCTAGTGCCACTCCCCTGCCATGGGCAGGGATAACTTCCACTAGACCAGGTTGCTCAAGTATTCCACACAAGTGGAATATTGCTTCCTCAGAATTTAGTAATATTCCTTCTCTAATGGTGCCCAAAGACCATAGAAATTTTTACCCTTCATTTCACTGGGCTTGCAACCAAATTCACACTGCTGCTGGTCCAGTTCCTTAGCTGGCACACTGTTGAGAAGTTGACAGCCAACCAAATATAGCAAAAAGCTGAAGGGCCACTTGAGGACTGACAACACTTTTCTGTCTCCCATAGTGCTGGGAGGTTGACTCTATAGATGATAGGTAAGTATTTATCTTTTCTTTTTTTTCAAGAAGCACCGAAGGTTTTGCATAACAATGCTATTCTGCTTTATTCAAGTTGCTCATGCAGGAAAAAGGAAGTATCTCTGAAGGCTACAGATGCAAAAGCAGAGCAGACTTACTTTGACAGAAGAATAAATTTGAAACATACTTGGGTTAACAGAATACTTTCTCTCCCTCAAAGATGTGGAAAGGCACACATCTCTACTTCATTTCCATTATTGTAGTGAGAAAAAGCTTACAGAGACAATAGTTAAGAAGCTACAATCTCAATATTAATGAAAAAGCCATATATTTCATATTCCAACTGTCTTGCATCTGCAGGTTTCCTCTTCTGTGTCTTATGAACAATATGTATGCTTTTGATTTAGGAGCTGTAGTGGTTTAACCCAGGCTGGGTGCCAGGGGCCCACTACAGCCACCTTCTCACTCCCCCTTGCCCAGCTATAGAGGAGAGAGAGAATATAACGAGAGGTTTCGTTATTCATGATAAGGACTATAACAGATTCTTTCTTAATCACCGTCACAGGCAAAACAAGACTCTATGTGGGAATAATAATCAAATTTATTACTAACAAGATCAGAGCTAAGAGGAAGAGACTAAAAGACACCTTTTACCCCCCACCCCCTCCTTCTTACATCCAACCTATTCTCCCGCAGCGGTCAAGGCAAAAGGCGAGGTGGGGGGGGAGGTGTTGCTGTGGTCAGCTGCTGTTCTCAGCCGCTGCTTGGGGAGAGGAGTCCTTCCAGCTGCATTCCATGGGGTCCCATCCCTCACAGGATACAGTTCCTCTCACAAACTGCTCCGGCGAGAGTCCATCCCATGGGCAGCAGCCCTTCACCCACAGCTGCCACATGGCTCACATTCCACAAGGTGCAGTCCCTCCGGCACAGGCTGCTCCAGTGTGGGCCCCACGAGCCACGAGTCCTAACAGGAGAATCCTACTCCAAGTGGGCTCCTCTCCCCACAGGCTACAGTCCCCTGCCAGGACCCAGCTCCACTTTGGGTCTCCCACGGGCTACAGCCTTCCCCAGCATCCACCTGCTCCGGCGTGGCTCCTCCACGGGCTACAGGTGGATCTCTGCACTCCTGTGGTCCTCCATGGGCTGCAGGGGCACAGCTGCTTCACCATGGTCTTCCCCATGGGCTGCAGCTGGATCTCAGCTCCGGCGCCAGGAGCATCTCCTCCCCCTCCTTCTGCACTGACCTTGGTGTCTGTGTTGTTGCTCACAGGCTCTCACCCTGCTCCTCTCCAGCAGCCATCTTCATTTCCTACTACCTTTTTTTTTTTTTTTCTTCTTAAATCTGTTATCACAGAGGCGTTCTGCCAACTACTGATTGGCCTGGCCTTGGCCAGCAGCGGGCCCAGCCTGGGCATGGGGGAAACTTCCAGCAGCTTCTCAAAGAAGCCTCTCCCTCAGCCCCCCCCCCACTGCTACCAAAACCTGGCCACAGAAAAACCAATACAGGAGCCAATAGCATTTTAAACCCTGACATTAAAGGAGGAAAAAAAAGAGAAAAATGAAAAAAAAGAAATGGGGAAATGATTGAATTACATAGGACGTAATTATCTTTTAAAATGCAGTAAAAGATTCGATAGTTCGAATTGCTCGGGGGCAATCGCATTTCTTTCACAAGGTGCTGTGTATCTTGTGTCCTGTGTACGTATCAAATGCTGCTGATAATTCAGCAAATGCTTTCTGTTATTCAAAGTCACAGAAAAGGGTTGCAATAAAACCTGCATTAACATTCAGAGCTGAAACTGAGGCTGCAGCGTGATTTATGCCCTTTCCTTAGGTTTTGATCTTTTAATGAACACGCTTTATCACATTATATATACTTTTGGGATTTTCTCTCTCTCACTGTCAATTTGATCATGCAGTTTCATATGATTCAGGGAAAAGAAAATAATCTATTCGCAGTCAATTATGCATGATTTTGTATGTTTTTGGCTAGAGATGTGATTCAAAATACAAACAGATGACTGAGAGGATACTAATTGTTTTTAATGGGATTTGGATCAGGGTATGAATGAGGGCATATAATTTTAGGTTGTTGTGTGCTACTTATTGATCTTTTAAAGTACCCTTCATCTCTACATAAAGCTAGTCACTGAAAATAAACTCAAATCATTCTCTTATTTCTCTATTGTTCAAAATAGACAAGCTGATTTTTTTTCTTAAATTTAAGGAATGATATTTTTTAGAAACTACTTTAGTCCAGAGACTGCAACATATGAAAAGTTCTTCAAGTACCATCCATAGCTCCTATTTATATTTGAGACTGTGTAAGTTTTCATATTTTACTTGCCTCACAAAAATCACTTAGAGTAAGAATCATTTCTCAAATGTTATTAATAGATAAAAAGTAATCCAAGGATAAATGCTTCCAGACTGCAGCTACTGTGTGTATCTGGGCTAGACATACATATCTCAGTGTTATGTTTTTTTAGTCTGACTAATTGTCTTTGTCTTTAATTACTCTCCCTTAAATGTCTGCTTTATGTTTTACAAATACTTAATCATTGCTTTTCTTCATCTATTTATTGGTAGAGTTTAAACATGCATATATGAACCAGAATAACATTAACTGAGGAAAATTTGGACAAAAATCTGTTTTTTTTCCCCTATTATTCAACTAAAATCTTTTCTTCTGCATGAACCTAACAAAAACAATCCTGCCTTTGCTCCTTTCCTGTAAATTAAGGAAGAAATGAGCATGGAAATGTGAATTGTTACAGTATGCATAAAAGATACTTAAAAAGCATCCATAGGAGAAAACATCACTTCTCAGGACCCCATCCTGGTCAGTATGAATCATACCAAAATGACTAGTAATCCCACTCATGCGAGTAAACATTACATGCATGTAAAAAACCCTAGGAAAATAGTGTCTCATAGATGGAAGTCCTTATGCTCTAATGAAACACCTTTGAGTATGATATAATGTCAATGGAACAACATGTGGCTTTGCTACATATAAAAGCAATTATAGAAGCAATATTACAGGGTGACTTGCTCTTTTCCTTTGGTTTCAGGTTTTCAGACTTCATAATAGCTCTAACCTGAGTCAGAATAATAGCACTTTCCTTTTTGTCATCATCTTATAGTAAAACTATCCATTCTTTTAATTGCCAAGAAGCCCTTCAGATATGTCATTGTACTTACATTCGAAACAAATCCATTGTCTAATATTTTGCAATTTGCCCTGATTCTTCTTCTTCTTCTTTTTTTTTTTAATTTTAAAAAAATTGTAGATTGTCTGAGATAGTTTCAGCAACAGCAATTTGGTTTCTGATTACTAACTGACTTTTCTCATATGATGTGTCCTGAAACTACAGTAGAGCACACGTCCAGATTTCCAAAAGAAATCAGGAGTTTTGGAGAAATTAAAAAATATAGTGTCAGATGGTGTAGCTACAAAGAGTATGTTACAGTGCTAGCTTGTCCATATTGCCCACTGATAACCTGCTCCATCTGTCTTTCCTCTGACGTGTTGGACAGCAGAGAGATGGGACAGCCTCTAAAAACAGGGGTTACTATGAAAAGAAACAGCAGCCCAGCAGGAATTGGATATTTTGTTGAAAAGTTCAAGAGATAATTTTTTTTCTTTTTTTACCTGCTTTAATGTCCATTATCACAACACATACGTTATTTCCTTAGTGAGTTATAGAGGATGACTCGGTCTTCCCAAGCTTCAGCAGTGCAGTTTTGTTGGTTAAGAATCCTGAAGCCCATTCGGGCTTGTCTCTTCCTGCTCCTGTTTTTATAGCTCAGGATTGGATGCTGATCAGCTCTGGCACAGTTATGCTGCTTCAACACTTCATATATATCCTCCTGGTATATCTTTAGGATGAGTTGTCTTACAAGTAATAAAAGCTTTCTCCCTTCCCTTCCCTTGTAAACAACTTTGAAAATATCAAGCCCATAAATACAAAAATAATCTGATTTTTGTTCTATACATTATGTTACTGGTTATATTATGCTGTATGTGGGCTATATGTTCAGAATGCACATATGTATACAGTCAGCTAAGAAGGATAAATGTAATTTGTGCATGCATATGCAGGAAGCATTTATTTTTAAAATGCTTTGTGAAGAAGATGATATATAGATCTTTGCACATGGCTGACCTTGCTGTCTAAGAAAATGCAAGTTTCTCTGTCATAAATGCTTACAAAAATGTGTTTTACCTCAAGTGCCCTGATAGAGATGGAAACATACAAACCCATTGTTTTATTGGAAATTTTCATATTGGCAGTTCACATAATGCTTTTTTGGCTACTGACTAAATGAAGTGAGAATTTGAAACAGCAGAGTAGCTGAGTAGTTCAGAGCTTAGCATAAAAACTCAGGATGGGAGAAAGTGGGAAATGTGGAAAGAAAAATTAAATATGTTATACATGCCAACTGTTGACCACTTATTCATATCATACTGTGTTTTTAGTGGTTCTCTTTTGGTTAGACAATAAACTCACTCCATGTGTAAAAGGAGTTTAACCTTCCATTTCATGGAGAAAAGCCCCCGTGAATAATAAATTTTCCCTTTTCCCAGACTTAATTTAGAATTCTTCCTTCCTTTTGTAAATAATATTGAATTTTCATACAATTGTTGGTGGCCTGTTACACTTTTACTGAGCTGAATACATTCTAGCTCTGCTGGTTTGCTTTTGTAAATTTCCTAGCACATCCTGTGAAAAGAACATGAAGCACTGGGTTAGTGGCTTCTATTTATTCAAATGTATTTGGTTTAGTTCCTCATTCTTCTGGTTTGAAAGCGAATACTGGCTCAGTAGATGGAAGCTTTCTGGAAAATAGTTGTAAGCTCCTAAAAGCCATAATTACAGCCTTACAATATGCTAAGCTGCAGCAAATATCAGACACAGCTACTGTAAAATAGTGATTATGATGCCACTTTTTTATCAGGAGCATGACAATTTCTTTCCTAATATGTAGTCGTGATCACAGCTGAGGTCCCGGGTATAGCGCCTCTCAGAGGTCTGGGGTTTCCCAGGGAGTCCCCAGAAGCTAAATGTAAAAGATTCAAGTACACAGACAAAATGGTTCTTCTTATCCCATAGAGAAACTGAAGTAATTTCCCAGCCTTAGTCAGTCATCTTTGCCACTTTCACCTGTGGTCTCATAAAAATCTCAATGAGGTCTTAATAATAGTTCAAGTATTGTATCACAGCTTTTACTGGCCCTCTGTGCTGAATTTCTTTCTTAGTATGAGCTCTGTTTGCTTAAGGACTGCCCACGTATGAATGTTAACCATTTGTGATCACATAACGCCCTCCCTCAAAATGTGTGTCTAAAATTGAACTACAGACAGTGTTCACTAAGGTTAACCTTAGCCTGGGGTGCCAAATCCCCTTAGAATCCCTCCAGAGTCAATGGAAAAAAACCCCAAATGTCTCCTTTAATGCAGTATTCCTCAATCTGTGCCCTGCGAACCAGTAGTGATCTGGAAGACATCTGATGGTCGTTCATGAAAATGTTGAAAACATTTAACCTTCCCTTGCAAAAAACACCTCCAAAATATATACAGGAATTCCTGTGCATGCACACAAACAAACAATCAATTTGAGGTATTTTAAAAGTAATAAACAAAGCTTGAAAGGGCATTTGGCTGTAAATGAAAACCATTATGAAAAGACTTCTATGGTGTGGTAGAATTTCTGTTTGAAAAAGAAAATAATTAAAGCTAAATTTTGAGTCTTTCTCTCCCAGGTCGCTACACAAAGGAGACATTTGTCTTAGAAAAGAATTAGTCCTTATAAAAAAATAAAATATGAAAAGAGATGTCCATGGAGTGGTACATCCAGCATGGTACACTCAGTCATTATTTTTTTAAGGTGCATCCATTGGATAGTTAGCAATATGTCATATATTTCCAAAGTATGGCTGAAGAAGGTATCAAAACTCAAAATAATTCAGCTAATTCCCCCTAAACTAAGTGATTTGAGTCTTTACTTTTTCTTTTTTTAATAAACCTAGTGATGTTAGTTTCCTATGCAAAGAGATAAAATCAGAAGCATTATTGAAGTCAAAACCTCATGCCATGTCACATAAAACTATTCTAAATTATAGCTAGAAAAAAAGATAACCTAGTAAGTGAACTTTTTCAGTTTTTATTTTATCTGACTAAAGATTTTGCTAATTACAACAGTTTTATTGTTATTCGTATCAAGTAGAATTCATTCCCATGTGGAAGGCACCATAAGGATTTCTGCCTAACAGATGGTCTTTTCGTGCTTTTAATTCTTTTGGGAAATCTTAATTTTGTTATGTATGGAAAAAGAAGAAGAAACCATTGTGAAGGTCTTTTTTTGTGTAATCCTTTCCTATTATGAGCTGTATAAGGGAACAAGTCTGATGCTATATGCAGCGAAGAGACTAGGTTAACCCCCCCCCCCAGATCTTTCAATACAACCCTTTGGGGGCTCAACATCATAATTTCTAATTTTAGAAGTACATCTATTCAGTGGCGTTTGCTCAATTTTGTACACTAGATTCACTGAAAGTAAGTTATAATAATCTGTTCAGTTATAAATCATAAATCCCATTGTAGTTAAGAGTTTGTTCCAAACAACCTGAGGCTGGCTTCTGATCACATGTCAAAAATTGTTCCTCAGGACATTTGTTTCTCTTCATTTGTACTATGCCAATGCAGCTCATGAAGTGTATTGCTTACATGTCTCAAGAGACCTTCCCCTGTAAGCCTTCTGAATTTTCATCCTTCCAGAAAAAAAAAAAAAAAAAAAGGAGAGGAGATAATCTATGTATGAAAAAAATAATGGCTAATAAGGCTTGACTTCTCCAAATTTCTAGATTTTCTTAAAGATGGGTAAAGTTCTTAAATAATAGACTAAATATCAATTCTAAGAGAATTGGTGACATAAACTGATAAAATTGCATACTAATTTTAAGGAACTGTCTGACCAGAACTTTAACCTAGAATTAAATTTGCAAGTGTAGCATACAAATCATTGAATCAAATCATATCTAGAATCCAGTCAAACCAGTCAAACCACATCCCCGGATGCCTGATTTTTCAGATGACTCATGTTTTGGTGTAGTCTGTGGCTGTTTGCTAGACAGCAAGTCCAGAAAGGGCATTTCAGGGTAATTCTAGGGAGTCAGTGAGGGCAACATCTTCACAATTGACTTTTGCCCCAGCATGGAGTGTTGCTGTTAGCTGAAGATTGCACTAGAACCAAGGAATTGTAAAAGCTTTTCCACTGCCCACCTGTAACCGCAGAAAACTAGATACAAAGCATACATTTGTGAAGTCCCAGTATATTCTGGGGTTGTTTAAATCTCTAATTTCTGCCTAGATTAGAAGTAAGAGTCCCTCATATTTTTCTCTCCATTCAAAACTAGACAATCTTGGAAGTGGTGAAAATGTAATCCTTTCAGAAAAGTGTGGAAATCAAAAAGTTGAAACCAGAGAATTATTTTTTAAAGGGTTGGCTAAACCACAGCAATTTCTTTAAATGATTTTTTTTAATGCGATTACCTCCAATTGTGAATTGCATGAGAAAACACAAAAATTTTTAATGAACTTTCATTTAAGCCAGGAGAAAAATCAATTGTAGCCTCATCTAGTTTACAACAAATTTTCATTTTAGAAAAAACACACAATTGACTGGTTGTTAGTATATATTGATAAAAGAAATGCATATAAAAATGCATATGCATATGGACCTTAACGAAATCTTGAGGAAGAATGAAAATGCCATTTGGCAAATGATGTTTTGAGACTGTTTGAATTAAGAACATACTCTTTGCAATTTATATACTCCACAAACAAAATGTCTAGGATTGGGTAAGTTTAGTCTCCATTAAATCAAAACATTTCATTTGGACTTGTCTTACATGTTCCGTCACAGCATCAAAAGTTTCAACATGAAGATCACTCAAACAGGAAAAAAAAATTTCTGAAATGACAGTGTACAATATTTTCACAAAACTATTTTTATATTTGCTTGATTTTGATATGCATTTTCTACAAAATTAACACAACTTGGTGTGCTTTTTCATTCAAAAGCTGCATTTTTTAAAAACATCTAATGAATTCTTAACTTATGGCTTTTCAGAAAGAATTACTACTTTCCTCAAAGATTTTACAGTAAATAATTACAGAGTAATCATTATCATGACCAAAATTTTCCTCCTAAATAAGAAATTGTTTCTTAACACACTGAACAAAACTTCTGGGCAAATGAGTCAGTATGGAAAAAAAGGTTGTTATCAGAGAAGTAACATGAAGAGATATTATAGCTTCACATTCATGGTACAGTGAATTGCTGTGTAGAATTACATGATTTAGTTCTCAGTGAGACACAGGGAGATGAAAAAATGTTTCTTTGAAAAATCCCAAGTGATTCTACAAAGAAGTCAAACAGTTCACTTATCATAATGCTATTATAGTACCCCTTTCCAAATGAAGATTAATAGCAACATGTTGTATTTGTTTCTAAAGATAAAGAATTCCATTTAATAAGCTTACTGTGAATTATATCCTCAATGCAATAATTTTCCCCATCTCTTGTAAAAATATCCAACCTTATTGGCTTTTAGTAGTAATCCAGAGCAATGTCTGTCTTGGATACTGTGTGCATTTTTCACAAACATGTCAACATAACACTCCTTGAGAAGGACACTGTTTACTTTGGATAAACCTGACTCATAGAGGATAAAACCATTCTTTCTGAACACTTATGAAGGACAAGAGTGAGTATGCTATTTATGAAATGTTTCGCTTTACACTATGTGGTTTCCATTATATAAATAATTCTTCCCCCCTCATCTACTTCTCTGTGGGAATATTGAATAAACAATTAAAGGGGAAAAGAGAGTAGGAAGAAATAAGTATAAACAACTTGAAAGATGATTCATAGGTTGAGTTATGTTAATTGCATTTCCTACTGAAACATCAAAGTACATTTGTACATTTGGTAATATGAAATATATGTACCTTTCCAAGATTTTATATTTTGGCTCTCCGAAGGGTGTTGATAATTATCCACAACAACTTCATGGAAAATATCCCCAAAAGCTTTGTTTAGTATTTCTTTTCCCAGAGCAAGGTATACCACTTATAATATTTTTTTAAGGATTAGTTCTTTGCTTTTTGTTATGGTGAGAGATACCACTTAGTCAAAAGTCAGAGTACAGAAGTGCTTATCACAGTCACATAACTTTTCTTCTTGTTGCCTTTATGAAACTTGTCAGCCACAAGAGAGAAGAAACTACTAAAAAAAACCCCCTAAGAGTGGTATAACACTAATAAAATAGACTACATTTTGGCTACACTTTTTGAGAATTATTATACACTGAAATAATGGCCATTTATTTATATTTCAGTAATGTCTGGAGGCCCTGACTAGAGATTCGGGGTAATAGTTTCTAAAGTGAGTAAATAGTGCAGCAGCTACAGCCATAAAAGAGCAAAGGCAACAATGTCAGAATTTAAGTCTGCAAATCCAAATATCAGATACTACAAGTCTAGTGCCCTGGTAGACTTTGGTTGCCTGTATTTCTTCTGATGGTTGTTTGCAGAACTACCCCAGTCTTTTCAAAACAGAGTGGATTATGCACACATAAATACACCAAGAGTCATGATACAGACTCTCTACCACCTATATGTCCTTGTGGGCTTGCTCCAGAAGACAATTCTCATCAAACAAGAGAAACACGCCTGTCAAATCTGTACTGACTAGAACTAAGGCTCAGAAAGCAACATCCTCCTCCACTCTCCTCTAAAAGCTGTAAAATACCCATGCAGCTTCCTACAACAGTAAAAAGATTGAAAAGGCGTGAATCTGATTACTATGCATAAATGAAACATTATCTGAAAACAGAAGCCTGTGAAAAATCTTCAAAAGGATAGAATAATACACTTCTTTGTTTCGTTTTTGTTTTTTCCCCACATCTTCCTTCGAATGGCCAATGAACTTTGTTTGCATTTTTTGTGGCTGGCTGGAAAAGAGTGACACAAATATTCTGAAGTTTTAATCATAGTGGGGTTTGTTGCTATTGTTGTTTTGGTTTGGTTTTTGTTTGACCTGACCATATCACAAGAAAGAGAATTTCCAAGATGACGAAAGGGAGAGAATTCCAGTAAATGCCCATGTGAGTTGCAGCACAACCATTAATGTTCATGATCTAACACTATGTGGTTCAGAGCAATGAATATGTCTGCTGTGTGGCATGGAGTTCTCCAGAAAGCAATTAATGCATATTTAATGAGAGCAAAATAGTTTCAATGAGAGTTCTTTAAAGACTGAACAACTCACTAGGCCAGGGTGAAGTAATATACTAAGGGAGAAGGAAAAGTTTCACATCAAAATCATCACTCAGTCTCTGTTTTTCTCTAGAATATTAAGTTTCAAAAAATGCATAAACCTGTCTTTTCAGGAAAATTTCTCTAACCTTGAGGATTACTGGCTTTTCTAAGATCTCATTCATGCTTTCCATCTAAATTTACAAGTGGTGTTGCTGAGAAATGCATTATAAACCAGGGTTTCTCTAAGATAAGTTTTTAGTTTGCTAAACTGTGAAATTCCTGGTTACTCAGAACTTCCTTTGGCAAAAGTATTGCTTTAAAGATGGATAATTTATTTTAATAGAGTTTGGCTAAGGTAGTTATTTTCTTAGTGAATAAAATAAAACTGGTATCATCAACACTGATTTTAGACACACATATACACTACAGTCTATCTTCTACTAGCTGAAAACGATGGCTTTCAAAATAATTGCACATACTGTACTGTATTTATTTTGATTGTTTTTCCCACTGATAATATTTAAAAGGTGATTTGTTTGTTAAATTAAGTAAAGCATTTTGAAATCAAAACAGTACCAAACTGTTTTGTTCAACCTTGTTTTACTTGCTGGTATTGCATCTTAGGTATTCATTCCACATCATCAGCGGTATACACAAGAGATGCCTTATGATACATGCATTCAGACTGGCTGCTGTGAAGGGATTCCCTTCCCTTCCCTTCCCTTCCCTTCCCTTCCCTTCCCTTNCTTTCCCCCTTCCCCTTCTTTTCCCCCTTCCCTTCCCTTCCCTTCCCTTCCCTAACCTTCCCTTCCCTAACCTTCCCTAACCTTCCCTAACCTTCCCTAACCTTCCCTTCCCTAACCTTCCCTTCTTCCCAATTTTCACCTAGTCAGGGTATATTTCGATTACACTGCATTATATTGTTAAAATAAGATATATTATAAAAACGATTTTATTTTTTTTTTTTTTGAGCCTGGGATTTATTTCCTTTCATACTTGCCTAAATGGAAATCCATTTTTTCTAGTTGAAAGGTTATTGCTGCATGGTGATTCCTGTGCCTGCCACAAGAGGTCTCTTACTGTGAGACAAATGTGAAAAGTAGGAGCCAAACATCCTCACTTTTCCTGAGCTCTAATTTACCTTTCAGTGCCAGGGAAACTTCAGACATACTTGTGAAAAAAATCTGTGTTTGAACATTTCAAGAGTGATCAAAATCTAGACTGTAGTTTCAGAATCGAGAGAGATCTGAACAGAAATAAAGATGATATTTGAGTTTTGAACTCAAGATACATTACAGTTACATTTCCAATTTCTCCCTCATTTCTGTGTGTTACATCAATTTCCCTTTTTCTTCACAAACTGATCAGTGTGATGGGCATATGCTGTCCTTCTGACCGAAAATTATGTTAAAGAGCTTTTAATCTGATTTACTGCATTTTGAGACACCACAAATAACTTTATGTCCCCTTTGAGACACTTTTCATTTGCCCTTTCCTTTAATCTAGAATTCTCAGTGTTTGGTTTTGGCACATGAAAAATGTGGGACTTATGAAAAATTTTATTTTGGGATGTTCTTCAATAGTGACCAAGTTTTTAATGAGTAAATTGCATCTTCTTATCTCTCTAGTCTCTGGACTTTATGTTGGAGATTTATACGCCAGCTGAAAGGAGAAAAGGAATAAATATGAGGAAAAGAAATGTAAATGTGTGAAAGACCAGTCAAAGAGCTGATAGGACCTAAGAAGAATATTCTGTCTTTCACAACTCTTGAATTTTTTTGGTTAAGTGAGAAATGAGTTCTTCAGTTTCTAGTACAGACAGTGAACTTCCTAGACAGATAATGGAGTCACTTAGGCCTTATGAAGACTTTTCTACATCCAACTTGGTAAAAGATAATTTTAATAAGTTTGAGTAACTATTAGTTATATGAGTACTATAGCTTAGAAGAGCAGCTTTTAGCATCCAGTAGCAAGTAGGTGGCCAGATTCTATTAAGAAAATTTTAAAAATCTCTCTTGTATTAATTTATTTTACTTTATAGATGGTAAATGAAGTAGTACTTGCTATCAGTAATGCAATAAAAAGCAAAAAAATACCCTATGTCAAGCATAATCATGTTTCCTTTCTTTTTTCTTTCCCCACCCTCCCCCCACCCATGCAAGTCTTAGGCAAAGTCTAATGGCTGCCAAAATCATAAAAAAAAAAAAAAAGTGCCTAGTTAATGGATCAGCAAAAGTTTGAGATGGAGAGAATCCAAAATATGTTTAAAAAAAAAATAAAATACTGGGGCTGCAGATTTGGGGTGAAATGATAAAGAACCCTCCTCTGGAAGGCTAGGAGTCAATCTTATTTAAATTCCTCCTGTTTTTAATGTCAATACTTGGCAAAATTCCACCAGTCAGATCAAGACACCAAGATTTCAAAACACTGTAAACTATTTATGTTACCTGATAGCATGCCTCATTTGACTGCCCTTCCCACACCCACTCCAGAGAGAATCACATAGAACTTCATGGAGAGCAAAGCTGGACTATTTTGGCAGTTCTTCAAAACATAAATTAAGTTTGAAAACAATGCATTAAGGAAATGTTTTGGTTATGCCCTCTTATTTCAGAATTACTGTATTTTGTTTTGTATTATTTAGTTCCTATTGCCTCTGGGAAAGTATTTTCCATCCATGAAAAACTAATTTCTAATGTTATTCATGCACATAATCCTGGTGTTCTCCCATGTCGTTTAAAGGATGCTGGTCACTTTACAGCTTACTGTATGTTTTACTTTGGTTCTGCAGATTCTCAAAGAAACAATCTGGAACTTCAGTAGCCAGTTGCTCCATGACAGTAAGTTCAGCCTGAATAAAGGATGGGCTGTGCAGTTAAGCATCCTAAAGAAGGAATCAAAATGGCTTGAAACACAAAAAAGGAGGCCTAGAGTCAGATGATGTGCTTTCTTTCTGAATGTTAATCAAGACAACTTCACCAGTTCTTTCTACCCAACAGAATAACATACCTGTGTATTTCTTTATTTGTTTTGATGTTTACCAAGTTAAAAATGTTTCTTGTATGAATATTTATAAAAACAATTCTGCAAAAGATTTCATTGCCATAGCACAATCACTACATTATACAAAAGCCTGGAAGACTGCTTACAGATTTGACCAGTCTCTCATTTCATCAACAGAAGAATGTAAACGAAAGTACAATCATCCAACAGTGCAATATACTGATGAATAGTAAATACTTGGGACACTGCCAGACTGTTCCCAAAGAAGTATGTACCACATATGTGGTCAAGAAATAAATTGCATTTATCATCCACCCTTGCTTGCCTCATTCATCCATCTTTGCCTGGACTACCTTAAGCATTCCAAACATTGAGTTACATCAAAGTATCTGTCCAAAACAAAAAGAAAAGAAGGATTAGTAAGAAAACAATTAATTTTCCCCTTCCTCTCAGCTGGTACAAAATTAATCTTTCACTACAAAATATTGACACCTGATGCTGGTAAGCTTTGAGATGAGAAGCAGCAAAGCCTTTATCTTTGTGTCTGGATAGACAACACATAGAGCACTTGAACTACCTAAAAAGATATCGACCAGTTTCTTGAATATTTGGGTTTTTTTAAACTCATTTTTCTGTATTCCAGATGAAGAAATGAGACACAATAAAGTTGATCTGGCAGGGGCTTGATAGTTTACCTAATTCATCTCCTCTTGAAGTGTTCTTTATAGTAAAAATAATAAGGCTAGAAAACAATATTTTTATGGCACTGTCAGTCTTCATGGACTAAATATTTTTAAAAAAGTTACATGAACTAAGATAAAAAGCTACAGACCAATAATAGTCCTAGAAAAATACAAATCATTGATTCTTAGTTTTCTCTCTGTATTTGCTCTTTAATACCATGTTCAGATTGATATCAGATACTTATTATCTTGGAGAAAATCTCCTATCTATTGCCTTGCATTGCCTCACCTTGCCTCACGTTCCCCCACATTTTCTTGTTCTCTATCTTCCTGTCTGAATAATGATATAAAAGTGGCACAGCATTCATGAACACCTCTCAGCTTCTATCATCAGACTAAAGTTTTAGTGATCAGAGAAGGACTTCATCTGTGGTCCTACATTAAAAGTAAAAAATTTAATCATTTTGTGGGTGATTGGCTTAGGTTAAAAGACATATTCCATTAATAGAATCATCCCATCTGACTTTTGAAAACAGCAAAAACAAAGAACCTAACTAGAATGGCAGGAATGTAAGAATACAGCAGGTCATTTCTCCATGCCAGGACTACATCTTCCCATCTCTGCAGAACTGGAAGGAATACATAAGACAGCAGCTTTTGGTAGAAACTGAGGGGCAGGAACAATGTAATAGGATAGTTAAGCTTGGCTGAAGATTGAAATTATTTGCTAAACTTGCAACAACTGTCATTTTAGAAGAGTGAAAACTTTGTGTTGTCTTCTTTTAAGACGATAAATGAAATATTGAATAGTCGTAGCACAAACAGTAACCTTTACAAAAGGTTTACATGTTCCCTGCCAGTCCTACCTTCTCCTTCACTTTTTAGTTTACTTCCAGCGTTCTGCTGGTATAATGACCTCTTTGACATGGTTTCTCATTGACCTTTCAGGGCAGAAGTTTCCTGGGATGGAGAGTGCAAGTGACTTGTGCCTTCTCTGTGCTCCCAAACAGTTGGATACAGACATAGAGTTCACTATGGATCCACCAGCACTGAGATTAATGCTCTGATACATCAAGATTAAAAGTTAAGAGAAGAATTCTGGACTCTGCTGAAGGGGAAACATTTTAATTACAAAAGTAGGATTAAATATCACACTAGTTGAACTGTTAAATGTAAAGAACCATTAAATCACTAATCACTAAATCACTAAATGCCAGGCAATGGCAGATTTCAGCATTCTTTGATAAGGACAAACCTAGACTCAATTTCAGAATTGTTTGTTTACGCATTTTGCACAGGAAAGCAGGGTAGGGACTCAACAAGGAGCAGAGATACTCTTAGCATTTGTTATCAAATCACACAACTTCAAATAGTGTTTTTGTGTAATTCAAACCAAGACAGAAATGATGAAGAGCTTACAAAAAAAAAAAATAATCAAAAACCACCCCCCCAACAAAAACAAAACCCCAAACAAACAAAAAAAAACAAAACCAAAAAAAAATCAGTAGTTCACAAGCACCCTTTAAAACAGTGAGAATGCCTTTATAGAAAATCTGAAAATTTAGATTAGTCATTTGAGCAATTATTTCACCCAGTATTCAAAAGAAAACCACTTATTCAAGTCTACAGTAATTTTGCCTATGTCAGTCTTCAATAAAGTTTGAGAAGCCCATGATGTTGCTATTTGCATAAAATATCCTTGGATTTTTTACAATCCCAAACCTGAATTTATAAAAAAAGGACTCCATGTGCTGTTGTTTGTGGTACTGAAGGCACAGCAGTGGCTTAAATGAGATGTTTTTAATAAAGCTCTGTCTCCAGCCTGCTCTGAGGCTCTAACATCTCCTGCTACGAGGCTGGAGGATGTACAGGCTGTATCCCACTGGGAACTTCCACGTGGACTCAGAACCCCCCTGGGAAGACTTCTACCTTTGCCTGAAGCTAATTAGAATTCATGTTTTCCTAGCGAATTAAGGACAGAGATAGCCACTCACACTCTAACCACAGTTAAGCCTAATGGACAGCCCAGGGTAGGTAGTTACCCAAAGTATCTATCCTGCAAATATTTTGACATTTTCCTCCATTTCACGTTTACCACTGAGCACTCAGCAGGTGCTCCCAATTCAGAAAGGAAGTGCTAATGCCTTGAATCATCCCCTTATTCTGGTTAGAATGCATCTAATTGATGTCTCACCTCTGGGAAAACAAAGACAGCAAATTCAGGGTAATTTTCCTGAAGACTGGGAACCATGGCTAGGTTTATGAACCCAATAAACCCCAAAACCCTGACACCTACAATAATATGAGGAGAAATTACAAGATTCCTTAGAAATACCGTCATGCATCGAGAGTAGTCTACCAATGGTGTCAGGAAAAAAATAAGATTAATGTTTGGAATTGTTTTTCTCATGTTAAATGGGTATTTACTTGAAAAATAAAAACAAATGCATTTTGTGGAAGAAGCTTGAGTAAAAAAATGAATGTTAAGGCCAGAGGTCTGAGGAAAAGTGATTCTAGTTGTTACTCTAGTTGCTTCCACTGAAGACTAACACTTTTTCAATACTGAGTTGGTGGTGGTGCATCCTCAACACAGATGGAGAAATCCACAATATCTAATTGTAGGTGTCTATACTTGAGGCCCTGGGGTAGTAGATCTGGACTAATCATTCTTGTATCTCTCCATCAGAAGAATTAAAAAGGATCTCACAGCATGATTTATCAACTTGTTTCATAGGAGAGGTACGTTTCACACTTTGGTTATGATTGTTTCTTTCCATGGCCTATAAAAGCTTGGACAACTCTTTAAGTTGTGATCTCTTACCTGCTATATATTTCTCATCTATTATCAGTTTCTTTAGGAAATCTTGTATGTAATTAATGGTATGAGCATATAGAGAGAACTGATATTCAAAACACAGCTGTAGATCTGAATATCAGCTGTGGAAATGTGCTTCACTACAGTCACGGGGGGCATTTCAATTTACACCAAATAAGAAACAGCATCAGAATGATGGACAGCACAACTCAGAGACTCAAAGATTTCTGGCCCCCATGAGAAATGCACAATTTAACACTTTTGTAAAGTACAAGTCTATTATTCAGAAATCTTCTGTTGCATATAGTAGCTTATTCCCTTACAACAGATTTCAAGAGTTACTAATTCATTACACTTTAAAACCTAGAAACAGCTGAGAAGTAAAAAGCATGAAATCCTGTTTATTAGCTATGCTGAAATGCCTTTTTTAAAAAATAAATATACAGTTTTTCTAAAGACAGATGTTCAACATTGCATTACTAAATGGTTCAGTTCTCTGAAAAGGATTTACTGATTTATGTGGTTCAAGGTTAAAGAAATCAGCAAGTAGTAATCAAACATCCATTGAAAAAAGGTAATGGACTAAGGCTGACCTTTTTGTCAGGCGTTAAAAAAATCAGCTCTGCCATATTAATATCCAGTAAATCCACAAAAAAGTTGTTTAGTAACATGGGGTTTTTTGTATGCAAAAAAAGAAAAGTGGAGGTAACCTCAAAAGAAGATAAACTTCTCTGAAACTTGAGAAATATTCACTCTCTTGGCTTTCTCTCTCTCAGTAAAGTCAGGTGTTGTCCCTACTGAATAGACTATTGGCTTTTTTTGTCAAGTCTAAGAAAGATTATGGCATACTGGAATACATTGGTCATGAACTGAATATCAGTTCCTTTCAGTATTTGGGAAATGGACAATGAAATGAAAATAGTCATTTGACTTAGGTTAATAATGAGATTCTGTGATCTATTTCCTTAGACCCTTCCACAATCCCTGTTAAAAAAGATAATGGCATTGTGAATGAAAACTCTACTGCTCCTCACTTACAAAGTATTTTCAATGTTTTGGCGAGAAAGTTATTATTACAGCCTACCAGGTGAGGTGTGTGGTGGTTTTTTTTCTTTTTGTTTGAGTTTTTATTTTGTTTGGTTTTGTTTGTTTGATTTGTTTTTCCTATTGTACAGATGTTAGTTTGGGTTTAAACCCATCTGGATGAAAAAGAGTTCACAAACATGTCATAATGGCATGTTTATTATTTGGAGCTGCTGTAATATAACTTTATGAAGTTTTTCACAAGAAAGTATTAAGCCACCCGCATAAATTTTCCCTGATATTTTTGAGCAGCGTTTGAAAATAGAGCAAAGCAAGAAATGATGGCCTATCTCATATCTTTACTCCCACAGGGCAGAGCTGATTTTGACTTCCCTTAACCTTGATTGAAAGACTGGTTCAGTGTACAATTTACTCTGGCATGAAGTAAAATCTAAAGAAGGGAGCACTCCCATCTTCTATTCATCCACATCTTCATGTCCTTGCTTTACTGTCTTAGTCCTTGCAGTGTCAGTAGCGCTGGTGTAGCTGAGCAATAAATCAGACTAGGAAATGGGTCTACTTTGTAAGGAAAATGAAAGGTAGTGTCAGCATAGACCAGTTTCCTAGTTCAGCTGGCCACAAAAACTTTGTTATTCAATGGGGCAGAGAACAGGAAGATGGGTGTAGCTTGTGTGGGCCATGTCTTTTAATGTTAAGGAACTTAAAAAGAAAACTGAAGACAGCTACAGTCAGAGGTGTCCCACAGATTTATTAAAGTTCCCCAAGTGCAGAAGATGAATTCAGAATGCAATTCTTTAATCTTAATGAGAAAAGGAGTATATCTCAGTTCTCCCAGTAAAGCATGCCAATACTATTTTCTAGTCATGTGAAATAAATGTTTTGACATCATATTTTTGTAGCTCTGATCTCTAATACAACAAGTTTGTTTTATCTGACTCCCCTTCATTATTTCAACTCTTTCACTTTTGAATAATTCTTTAGCCTTTATTGCATTGGATATATTTTGTCTATGGCATCGTCATTATGAAGTGATTAGAAATAGCTTTTTTATTAACTACAAGTTACTTATTCCTATACTGCATTTTGCATGGAAAAGCTCCCCTCCATTACTTTCAGCATATAATTTTTCAAATTTTATTCAGTAAGAAACAGTACTGGAACCCAAAATAAATGAAAGTTTCATGTATGTTGAAATGTACAAAACTGCAATTTAAAGATAACCCAGAAAAAAATCCTGCCTCTTCATTTATGTTTTTGATTACATTCAATAAATAACTCATAGTTTGGGTTACATCTAATCAGGAGATCTAGGAAGCCTTTTTGTCATCTTTGTCATCTAAAACACCTAGTCACCCTAGTAGAATCCAGAAAGAATAAAACACTGATTAAGGACAATCCATGAATAATCGAAATTGGTTTTTTACAATACAGTTGGATGGCAATTTAGAAAGCTGGTTCATATTAACTTTTTCAGTGAGAAGGTACATCAGTCTCCAGGGTTGTTCATGCTACTCATACACAAGTGTACACAAAAATGCAAAACACCATCACGTTTACATACACACTGTGGTGTGTTACTCAGCCCACAGGGATGTAATCGTGGTGACAAATAAATGGTGAATGATTTTCACTCCTGATACAGCAGATCACATGATTTCATATGAGTTGACTTTTGACCTTAAAGTGATGTTGAGCACTTCTGTAGCAAGGCAAATGATATAACCCCTCCACACTGATAGGTAAAAATATGAAATGCAAACAAATGGCCTCAGGAGTACTGAATTAACCAAAAAATATAGAAAGAGGGAAAGGTTACTTTGGATAAAATGGATTTTTCCAGAGTATTTTTGAAATATTAACAAAAAACCAAATGAAAACCAACCCACTCCAAAGCCCCATCTACCTTTAAAAATTCTCAGTCAATTTTCAAATGAAAAATTATATTTTTTCACTAGGAAACAATATAATATATGGCTTAAGAACATTGTGAAATTCCAGAAAGAAGCAGTTAAGTGACAGTCTAACACTTTCAAGTATTTCCTATCCCTGTTTTAGTCACCCCAATTAGTCAGTGCCTCAATACATCAATACTCAGCTTTCAGAAACAGATTTATTTTTTCTTGAAAACAAAATTCCACTCATTAATCTGGATCACATCTAAAGATCTCATCTTTGTAAATTTGATGTTGTAACCTTCCAATATGTTTTTGATCTTCAACCATTCAGTAGGAAGGGATAATTTGAGCCAAAATGATATATTTCTGTTAAAAAGAAATTGTTACATAGCTAACATAGCACAATGATCGAGTTTAATTTTTCATTTCATCTTTCTAATTAGAAGTTACATAACTAGCTTATTGATAGTACATTATTAGCTCTTTCTTCCAAATACAGCCTGTCTTACAAATCTGGCAACAAATCTACGTTAAATGACTTATAGTACTTTGAGAAGATGTCATTATACAAATAGCCTTAGTAATAGATCATATAGTTCATTGACTACTTCCATGCATAAAGACAATCCCGAAAAATGAATTTTCAGTGAAAATAGTCACAATTAAAATTTTGATTTTTTACTTCCTATTATCATTCTTTAGTAGTCACTGAATGCTATACATTCAAACAATTAATTTCTTAGAATAAACATAAACTATTTGTAAAACCACTATCTACATTTTTATAAATTCTGATGACAGATGTAGAAGCTGTTTGTAATGTTTAGAAAAGACGCTGTAAATGTGGAGAAGGACATTCAGTCAAACAAACCATGACTACACATACCCAAACCAGATTCAGTCTTTGGAGGGACTAAGTAGCATCTTCTCACTTAATCCCTATTTCTGGTTTGTATTTCAATGAATATATTTTGCTCTTCAGATTGAAGGGAATAGGATTTTTCCCCTTCCCTGCTAATTCTTTATGACCTTATTAAATATCATTTAGCAGGAAGGTCCATTTAAGAGTAAAATGAAATAATAGTAAAGAAAATTGTTACCGCATAAAAATAGTAGCATAAAATTGCAGATGGTAGGTCCTTTTCTGCTATGAAGTATGAAGAAATCTTTTTTCTTTTAGTCAGAAATATGAATATGCACACCATAAAAAAGCCACACAAATGTATATGTATCAATATACATATATATGACATTAATTTATCCATAAATTTCAGCCAAGTCACTAGAGTCACAAGCTTTTGGAATGCGCTTCTATACAAAAGCTATCTATGTGAAAATCATTCCAATCTATTAAAAAACAATTGAGATACTTTTGTCATGAAAATGGAAAAAAAATATTCATGAACTGACTCAAAACAGTCCTATGGTCAGCAGATAGCTTGTGGGTTGGAGCAGACTGTCTGTCTCCCTCTGAAGAGATGTGTGTAGGTTACTGTAACCAAAATGATCCCTATCTGCAACCCACCTGCATTCCTGCTGTAAAAGCGTTGAAGATGTATCAGACAGTGAAGGTCATTGGAGGATAGACAGAACAGCAAGTGAATGTGTGGATTACTGGCATCTATGGGACTACAAAGTGATGGGCTGAGAGTGTTGAGGAGCCAGCTTCTGGTTGATGAGGCAGGAAAATTTATTCTGTGGAAATGTCTCTGAGGCTTTTCCCATCTTTTTCAAAAACAAAACCAATTATTTCACCCTTTTGTTAATTACTTCCAACTATCCTGCTCCCTATGCCACTCAATTACTCTGCAAAACATTGTACTGCCGTTCTCCAGGCTGTCTACAGTGTGGAAAAACATTTCACTGGATATATCTATCCTAGTGGAAAATGAAATCAATGTTAAATCTCACATGGCCTTCACAAAGCCTGAATTTCACCGGGCAGACTACACTGAGACTAATTGTTCCTCCTTTTGTCTGGGATAACATAAATTGCAACTGTAGGCAAGTTACAAGTCTTCTTCCTCTTGCTTATCAGACAAATACAAAGTAGCATATATTATACATGCTTTCTACATTTTCTGTCTTATTATCAGTTTGCATGCATATTGACATCATAGTTCTAACTCACGATAGTATTTTAAGCACATGTTTAAACTTAAACCAGACCAAAGCCAATTCTCAAACACTTTGCTGAACTAAGATCTTTAAACACATCATCATGGCTATTTTTTCATTTGGATCCACTTTGGCATGCCCTGTGTTGGCAAGGGCCAAATTTCAACCGTGCATTTCCCTCCTTTTGGAGCAAAAATTATTTTCCTGAGGTCCTGATGTGCAAATGAACTAAGACTGTATCTCCAGCAAAAAAATCTACTAAAAACTGAATGGCAGAATTTGTATTGCTATGAAAATCTGAACAATTGGAAAGCAGAATAATATTTAGATAACTTTGTAGGTCAATTTTGGTTTTGCCATTTACCTAATACACAGGACTGTCAGTGGAAGTATTTGGGAAGGAAGTAAGAATGTGAGTATTTCAACAGAGTGATTATTCTCTGTCTTATTTCTTGCCTCAATACTCTCATTTATGTTCCTAGGTGTAGTTTAACTGAATCCATCTCCAAAGGGAGAATAAGAGAATATATTTATAGATGTCATCTGATGTTGAATAGCTATTAAAGAACACCTATTCTAGTCTATTTTGTTTTGCATAAAAATGCCAGTTTTTATATTCTGTAATAAAACCGGTTTTATTTCATTTGCTGATTGAGCTTTCTGTGCAGAGTAGTGGGATGTTATCTGCGTGAATCTATAACAGTGAAATGTTCAATGCTTCAGAAAATTTTGAGACTAGGAAATCTGTGTGTCTTTTATCCTCTGAATATGATTAATGATGCTTTGTGTTTTGCAAGACATTATTAAAAACAGAAGCCTATGACTTCATTGTCTCTGACAACGACTTTGAAGGTGGGGTCAGTTATTCCACTTTTACATTTCTTTGCAAGATTAAAAGAAAGTAAAAACAATTGCATTGAGAGGGGGAGAACTTTACACAGATGTAACAAAGCAGGATACACACACGTTTTCAATATGCTTCTTCCAATGAAAATTCACCTCATTCATATGATACTGATGGTAAGCAAACACTAGTGACAGGCAAATCTAGCCATCAGGAAAACATACTGAGTTCAGGATTATCTCAAGTACCACATGCTAGAATTGTTGAAAAGATTAAGGAAAGAGTTCAGACTTTGGTTGAGAAAATTTTGGTTGCATTCCTAGACATTTAATGATGGACAAGAAAGTTATCATGAAGAACTGAAACTAAGCATGCAACAGCAAGAATTTACTTGAAAATATTAGTGAGCTATTAAATATCAGTACTTTTTATTTTTGCATAAAACACACTACTTTCACAAGTTGAATGTGCTATACATCTATAAAGCTGATATGCAGTAGTGTTTGAAGTGCTGGAAAACCTAGATCTTCCTTTAATATCTAAACAGGAAATTATTTGCTCTTTTTGAGGTATTCTGTTCATCTGTGTTGAATTATTTTATTGAATTTCTGCAATGTAAAGGTTATTTTAAGTGATATCTTCACCTTTTGTGAATGTCAACAACATTCCCTCTGTACTAAAAGTCTAAAGGGGAAACTGAAAACATCACAGAAACTAATGCTAAAATTCAAAATTATTTCAGCAACAGTGAAGTTTTGCTAAGTGAGGCTGGGAATATGGTTGCAATAAAACTACCATTGCTTTGACCATTGACAGAGGAATGAATGTTATCTAACGCTGTCACTTTTTTGCTTCAGAACACTCATTCAGAGAAGCCTCTAGAAAATCACGGTACTTTGTCAGTCAGTTCTGGTTTTTCACTGTCTTTAATTTTGTTGTAAAAATCGGTCTGTTGAATGAACCTTGCTCTTACTGACTAGAATAAATATGAGACTCTATTACAATTAGTAAATATATCTTGTTTATTTTCAAAGTTACTTTTTTGAGGAATTCCCTGAACTTCTAGTGTTTCATTGGGCTCAAATGATGTTGCAAACAGGCATCAATATGAAATAAATTTTATTCAAGATACGGCCAATGAAGGTGTGGAAAAATCAGTAGATGTTACATTGGCGTTTCTTCCATTTGGATCTTCTCTGCCTTAATCAAAAGACTTTTCTGAACTGTCTGATTTAACAGAAATCTAAAATGTCTCCTATCAGATGATCTACTTTTTCATATTTTAGCCATCTAAATGATTTTTAAAAGGGATTAATATCTCCCATCAATGGTTGCTTAAGAATTGGATAGGAATACTTATTAAAGAGTTCGTACTAACACTTGAAACACAAGACTCTTCAGAGTTAAAACTTAAAAATTGATCAAAACTGTGAAGACTATCAGAACACTTTTTGTTTCTGTACAGTAGAATAAGAAGAAATTGATTAGTATTGGAAACGTGATTTTACCAGCTGAACTTTTGGAAAATGGGATTGTGGTTCTCAAATTTGCAGTATTTTTGGCCTGTCTGATNAAAAAAAAAAAAAAGAGGTAATTTTCACTGCATTTCAGTTCATACTGGAATGTGCATCATGAATCTTATTATTTCTGTCAAGGGGTCCCCTCAAGCCAGTAGACATCCCTATAACTTAGGCCCAGAATTGCTTTATTGCACCACTGCAATAAAACTAGATAGAAATTAGATGTAGATAGATCCTATTGCCTTTTTCTGTCTACACAGAAATATCTGAAAAAAGTCTCACAACAATATTTTGCCCTGACATATAAATATTTTCTTAAATAGAAGAAATGTAAATGTTTTCACAAGGAGCAAGCACAAGGAGGTGTATTTACCAGATATATGTAAAAAAAAAAAAAAAAAAGGATCAGTTTTTAAAGCATTGCTCTATTGATATTTTATTTGTGTAAATAACAAGTTTTCTATTGTAAGGAATGATTTTATTATCTAGTCAGAGATATGTGGCAGCATATTGATATGCTTTGATATAGGTAGATATGTCTTTTATACATACACCTTATATTTAAATACATAAAGTTAATAAAACACACATATATATGTGAATATAAAAGATAATTTTCTTTAAAGTCTAACATAACTGTGTCATTGTTATCCACTGATGGATTCTGTATTTACATAATCAATAGTATAAATTTGAAGAAGTCCATTACTTCATACAGGAATAGAGTTAATCTTCTTTTAGTTTAACCAAGAACAGGCTCCTGTCCATTCCTCCTGGATTCTCTTCATAGCCAGTTTCAGAGAATTACTGTTCTAGTATTACATACACCTCACTGGTTACCAGGCCACAACCTGACCTTAAATTTGTATGAAAAATTAAGTGGAAGGCAGACGATTGAGCTGTGGTTTCTTTCAGTTTCATATCATTGCCCTTGCATCTGGCTGGGAAGAAAAAAAAAGAAAAAAGTTAAAAAAAAAAAAAAAAAGCAGCTGCCTGATACCCTAATGTCACTTTCAAGTTTTACACTGAAAAAGCACTAAGCTGGGCTTACTCAGAGTCATTTTTCAGCCAATTCTTCTTCCTGGAAATGTGATGATGTGAAGACAGACAGAGCTGAGGGAAGAAACAGTCCAAAAACCATCTCCCTCACTCTATTATTACAAATCACCCCTGTTATAGAAGGAAAACTACACATACCCAGCATGCTTCAAAGAAGGAAAATGATGTGACAAAGCCATGAAGTTAAATTAAACAGATCTGATATATACAACCAATTTCATGTCTGCATATTTTTCCTTTTAATTAAAAAGTAGCTTGAGGCTGTTCTTACAGTAAGTGACATCAAGTTAATATAGTAAATTAGAATGTAATTAAGTAGCATATCTGCCCAAAAGAACTTCATAGCTTGAGTATGGTTGATCAAGTTAAGTGAATCAAGGATTATTTTTATAAGGCTAAAGTAAAGCTTGATAGAAATAACAAACACTTTGAATTAAAGTTTGTCAGTGTTTCAAATATAAGTCTAAAAAACCATTACTTTAGGATTTCAAAACATTTGTGTGTCAGTAAGTACATTTTAAAGTTAGACAGATACTCATACTGGCATGCATATGTTCCAGAATTAGACAACATGTAACTTTAAGAATGAAACTTCTTGCTTGTCTGTTCATTTTTTTATTTTTTTTTTTGTAATAAGCAAATGTTACACATCAGAAATGAGTGCAACAAAGTTATTAAATAACACATTTCCTCTAAGCCCTCAGTGAAAGCCTATCTGTTGAATAGGTCATATGGTAGTTATAAAAATGTGGGCAATTAACTAGGAACAAAATATTCACTGCTGCATCACTGCTGCATTAAAAATTATTCTGCAATTTATGGAGGAGCATAATGGAGTCTACCTATTTCAGCCCAAAGTCACTTTATAAGAGTAGTAGCAATATTCTCCTATGAGAATTTAAACAGAATTACTGGTAGAGCAAAACTACAGAAAAATGGTAGGGATTTAGGATGTTGGCAATTGATATGGGAACATTTACCTAGAAACCCAAGTCAGAAAAGAAGGAATGGGTTTTCTATTCTTTGAGAAAAGGTATTATCTTTGGTGTCTTTCTTGCTCCTTCTTTGGGTAAAGACAGAAAAGCAAACCAGAATTATTTCCTTCATGTACACACAAATCAAGAAAATGTATTGTGGCCTCCTAAAAGAGAATGTGTTGGTTGCTGTGGACAATTAGCTGATGGCAAAGTCTGAGTTCTGCAAACCTTTTGGGCACTACTATACCTGAGTTAATAACATTAATTCTCCCATTACTTAGCAGACTAAAACCAGAACATCTAAGGCAGGATTTGCCTGACCTATTTTAGACTACAGCCCTAATTTATCATTAAATGAATTTGCCCAGGTGTTCTTGCCTGTCTCCACTGATTTGCATAGTTAAAAAAGATCAAAATCAGATGAATTATGCTTCTAGAGAAACAGCTTAACATAGATTTTAAGAAGACAGGAGATAACATGTGACAAGTTCTTCTCATGTCATTACTAATGTCTCAGTCCGAATTATAGTGTTATAGTGAAGAAAATGGTTTTGCACAGTTTATTCTCCACATTTTTCTACCATTTGAATGACTGGTGGTGAGGTCATCTCAATCTTTAGAGGGTGATAAAGCAATTAGGTCCATTGTTTCTGCTGATGGCCATCCAACTTCTGAGGACTCTAGACAAAAGATATCTTTGTTAAAATGTCAGCACTTTTCCCCTTCATCTATGGTGCTAGTGTTCACAATACACTTTCCTGACCTCCCTTCCTCATTCCCTCACACAAAATTAGGATACATCTCTCCAACAGTCGACTAGTTAGTTTTTAAAAGAACTGGGTTGGGAAGAAACCTGTGATGTACCAGAGTTGTAAAGATACAGAACTGTTTGCATACTGTTTCCATACAGTATACACAACACTATTATAATTAGTAAGGATGAGCTAACATTAATATGATGCCACAACCAACCTCACGTTGCTGTCTAGGTCAATTGTAATTATTACTGTAGCTATAATATGATATGAATCTACTGAAGGATTTACTATATCTAGTTATCTAGATCTCTCTAGTAAAATTTTAACTAGTTTTTTTTTTTTTTTCTCCCAAGCTATTATCTAGTTCATTGACTTCCCAAACACTGCTGACCTTTACACTTTCTCACATATCAGCTTGTATAGCTTTTTACTGATCCAACAGAAAAAAAATACAAATACTATGCTCTACAGATTCATGGGCTAGCACTGGACCACTGACAGTGACTCCAGTGATTATCCAGTCCGATCACAGGGCAAGATCGGTGATTTGCTTCTTTTTGTTCTCTTGTTCACTTAGGGCAACCAACACTGTCCTGTGACCTAGTTTAGCTTGTAATACACAAATAATTAGGATGGCTCAAAGTGAAAACACTAAAGAAACAAAACTTCTTGTTTCAATAAGCATCCACATTCTATTCCAAAGTATGTGTTACTGAAATTTGAAGAATAGAAAAGCAGATAAAATGTAAAATATTTGTTATTTTTTTACAGTTGGGTATGAAAAGACATGCATAATCAATAATTTTCAGAAAAAATGGTTAGTTATTAAATTAATTCAGATGGGCAAGAAATCTTATTTATTTGCTAGGAAACAAATTTTTAATATTATGGATTTGGTTTATTTAGTGTGCTTGTTAAGGAGAGATTCAAATTCATTTCAGCTGATGCCAGGAAAAAAACATGTTCTGCATTGTTGGGTTATACAAATGTGAGGAATACCATTGCTGTTTTATTAGACATTGTGAAATGACTACTTTTATGAAACAATAAAAAAATATAATGTGGAAAGGGTCTTTATGCAATTTCTAGCTATAAAAGATATGTTTTATAATGTAGGCAGTAATATTTGCTCTAAATGTATACCATATAGCACTTCAGTTTGAAATGAGGGAATAGTCTCCTCAGACTCAAAACCATATGCTACGGCTGATGCCTTGTGGAATTTGCAAACAGGCTATTAGTATAATTTTTCCTCTTAACAGCATTATGGAGGAGAATACAGCACTGGATAACAGGATTCAAAGTACTACAATCTAATTTACGTAGAGAATTCAAATTCTTTATTATATGTTGGTCTAATGAGAAAGTAAATATTGTTCAGGGAACAGATAGAGATTTCAATTACTTCTATTTCTCTACAAGAGTCACAATAATTGTTCATTAAAAATTAATGAAAAAAAGAATTTAGTTTTAGCTGGGATAAGAAACCTGTGGAAACAAAAATTAAAGAAGGTTTTATTTTCCTCCGTAAATTTAATATCTTATATTACAAAAAAAATTGAGTAAGCTTTCGGTAATTGCTAAGTGGTAAAATTTGTATTTCTGTTAGTATAAAGGAATAAATTAAGTATTGTATAAATATATTTTAATATTCAGGACATAACCACTAAAATGACAATATTATTTCTAAATTTTTACTGGCAAAATATGGAAAAACACAGAATAAATTCTTTAACATTTTTTAAGTTTCATTGAAAATAAAATTTAGTAAAATGTACATACTTAAAAAGCGACCACTTATATCTTCTGTTCCAACACCACTCATTAGCTTTATTCCACTCACAGACAGGAAAAAGAATGTTGCTATAGCAAAGCTTCCTAATTTATGCAAAGGTTCTACCTTCATAGAAAAACTCGTTTAAACTTTAAAAAAAATAAATAATTCTGTTTTATATAAGATTTTATGGAATTTTATGTTATACAATTTTTTTAAGGGATTTCATTATTATACACTATCTTATATCCTTTCCTGTCTAGTTAAATACCACAAATAATGTACGTTTTCCAAGCACTGTATTTTCTCAGTTACCCAGTGAATCCTGAGTTAAAAAGGAAATAGTTACTCAGCTTCAAATACAGCCTGACATCTCTAAGTGGAAGCTTCTCTTGATAGACATAATTTTCCTTGTATTGTGGTATAAAACCCCCTCACCAGATCTTTCTGTGGAACTAAAAATTGTTTTTTCCAAGCATGAATGTGACCTATAGAAAGGGCTTATCACTTGTGAAGTGTTTTAAAGTTCTCCTTTCTTAAGGGTTTATAGGGTGAGTTATTTTTGATCCTTTCTTTTTTTATAAATGACATTATTTTATGAATATGGACTATAGTTTATTGGTAATTACAGGCTAACACATATATTCATTTCACTCTGCTCTGTTTATTAACATTTTTACTCAGGTCATTACTTTCATTTGGTTAGTTATAATTAGAATCTCCCACTGGTGAAGTATAGAGGCATAGATGTTAAAAATGGTAAATATGATAATAACAAGCTTCTACTGGTGTTTTGTGTCATCAAGGCCTTCTCTCTGAAAGGTTAGATGACAGCATATAAATATATGTGTGTGTGTGTAACAGGAAAAAAGCAAAAATATCCATTATAAGCCAGTTAGAGTTCATTTATCAATGACATAAATTATATCAGTGACTATTCCTAAATGGGAAATTTTTGTGAAAAGAAGGCTATGTCAAAAATATATGAAAAAAATGTAAGAACAATATGTTAATCTCAGTGGAAATGGTCTTATTTTCAATTTGGTGATGAAATATGACAAATGGAAATAAAGTGTAGTCTTGAAGTTATTCTAGGCTTTTCCTTCCCTAGTCTATACATAATTACAATGTCTTAAATATTTTGATTTCTGGATACAACTCTGTTAGCATTAGGTTTTATTTTTATTTTTAATATAGAGTATGCAATAGTTCTTGTAACTCCAATCTTTCCTTGAAAAAATGCAATCTGAATCCAGAAATCCCTCTAAAAATCTTTGTTAATATCTAAAAACACTGAGGGGCAAACTCTAAACCATAATATTCTCAGGATTAAACAGGAAAAAAAAAAAAAAAGAATTAGTATGTGAAGGTCATCCAACAACCCAATATAGCTTACAATACTGAGCAAAAATGGAACCATGAAAGTTCAAGTTTCAGTTTCAAAAGAACTTTATAAATTTAGTTATTTTCCTGACCCTATAGACACATATCATCTTCCATGTTTCTCCCTACAATTCCATTCAGTAACAGAATTTTAGATCCACTCGTTTCATTAAGTTTCTCAGTCTTGTTTGTTTGTTTGTTTCTTCTTTTTTTTTTTTCTATTTTATTTTTTTTTATTTCCCCAAAAAGCTTAGGTAGAAGGGTTTATCCATCCTTCTGGATTGTTTTTCTGCAGAGCTCTTTTTCCTGGAAAGCCACTTATGAAAGTTAAACCAAACCAAAAGTTATGTGGGTGTCTGTGTATTATTAAAATTTGGTTAGAAAGAATTTCAGTAATATCTTCAGACTTAAATTTGAAGCTTAGCTTAATGGACTGAAATGTTTCTTTAAACATTCTTATTTGAAAGATTAATTAAAAAATGCTTCTCTCCTATCCAATTGAAGTATATATCTGAATAGATTGGATATCCTGTGGAGCTATTTGTATACTAGTTAACAGTGACTGACAGGACTACCCAGTGTGCCAATGTGTCTCTTGTTTTGGTTTAGCAGATAACTGGTGAAATGCAACACTGATGGTGTCAGATTCCTATTTATTGTTGGATAAACAAAAACTGCATAGGATTGTTTGGGGTTTTTTACTCATTTGAATTCTTAATTTGTGCTTTCTTGTAATGTCCCTGTTTCCAATTAACAGCCTTTAACAGGGGCTTAATTCTCTTTTTGCCTTTACTAAATAGGCCATGGCCAGTTTTACAAGAAGAAGAGCTTTCTCCTATAATTCAATTTATGCCATAGAAGCATACAAATCAAAACATAAAATGATTTTTTTTTTCTTTCCCACAAGCTTAGGTTTGCCACCTCAATGGAAATAATTTGTATATGAAAACAATTTTATACTGGGTGAAATGAAGTTTATACTGTGTGGAAAGGCATTTTTGCTAGCATAGAGTAATTCAGAAGCTTCCTCTAAATATCTATTCATATTGACAGAAAATTTGAGCATGGGTTGAGAATTCTCAGTTTTTAATCTACAAAATTAAGAGTGTTTATAAATTAGTTCATTTCATTAATGAAATTAGTTCACTTTAGATGAAAGCAAGACAAGTAACCCAAAGAAGCCTGAACTTAAATTAGCTACACTGGATTTCCAACTTTAGTAGATAGTGAGAGACATGGAACTCCCAGAGAACTTCCATTTAAGAAGCATCTTTCCAAGCTCTATTATTTACACAACCTCTCGTGACATGCTCTTCATTACTTCCCATTTATTACGTCATTATTAACATATAATACTTGATATTTCATTTTTCCAAGAAAGCACTAAGCTTCTACTTCAGTCAGAAAAAGAAATTATTCTCCAAACTTAGTCATTCATAGAATTCGTATCCAAAAAAAAATCACTGAAGTTTACAGAGGGATAAGGTTCAAGAGCACTGAAATTTACTGATGTTATCGGACTTCCCTCCTTTGTTGTTTTGTTAGTTCCTCAACTTCCAAAAACAATCTTGTGCTAAAAATACAAAGAAAAGCCTTAATTATTACAGAAATAGAATCTGACAAATATAATAACCTCTACCGTGAATTACTGTAAATTTACTTCCATACATTCTAGGTAGGATAAGTAAAAGATAAACAATCTGATACTTCCAAATATATTTATCCAATAATAATATCTCGAAGTTATAAAAAGGTGAAGCGCTTTCTTATCAAATCAACAACCCAGTGGCTTTGAAACAAAATTCTATAATTTCCTTTCATTTGCATTATCTTCTCCTGAAATCTGAATATAATTGAAGTATGACTCCAGCATGTAATGCAGAGTGACATGAACTGAAAAGCAATTCCTTTGTATTGTAAATACTACAATGGTTAATGTGATGGCAGAAAATAAATAAAGATAACTGCTGCTGACCTATTGCAGGCAAACAGTGTGGAGTTAGGATTAGTTCTCTGAAGACTTTACTGAATTCACAGGTAAAATTTTCTTATAATTCAGTCCATTGATTGACATTCATCTGGAACTTCGTGTGTTACAAAGTTGTGGTGAGATGCTCACTCTCCTTTTGTCAGTAAGAGTAACAAGTTACCTTTATTAAAGTATGTAGAATCCTCACACTGAACATCTTTAAGTGCAGGTTGAGATACCCTGGAGATGGGTATTTGTGATGTCAAAAAAAAATCTGCATTAACAGATTCACAGAATATGCTGAGTAGGAAGGGACTCACAAGGATCATCAAGTCCAACTGTTAGCCTCCACAGGACCATCTCCAAGAGTCACATCATATGCCTGAGAGCATTGTCCAAACATTTCTTGAACTCTGTCAGGCTTGGTGCTGTGACTACTTCCCTGGGGAGCCTGTTCCAGTGCCCAACCACCCTCTGGGTGAACAACCTTTTTCTAATATCCATATTAAACCTCCCCTGAAAAAATGTCAGGCCATTCCCTTGAGTCCTGTCGCTGGTCACCACACAGAAGAGATCAGTGCCCAATCCTCCTTTTACAAGGAAGTTGCAGACTGCAACGAGGAATCCCCTCTTCTTCAGGCTGAACAGAACAAGGGAACTCAGGTGCTCCTCCTAAGGCTTCCCCTTCATCACCTGAACTTCCCTCCTTTAGACACTCTTTCTGACATTATGGTGCCCCAAACTGCATATAATATTCAAGGTGAGGCCACACCAATATAGAGCAGAGAGGGACAATCCTATCCTTCAACTGGCTGGTAATGCTTTGCCTGATCCTCTCAGGATACAGTCGGCCCTCCTGGCTTCCAGGGCACTGCTGACTCACATTCAACTTTGCATCAACCAGGGCCCCTTGGTCCCTTTCTGTGTCACTTCTTTCCAGCATCTCATTGCGTAGTCTATATATCCATCTGAGGTTGCCCCATCTCAGCTGCAGATCCATCACTTTCCCTTGTTGAACTTCATAGGGTTGGTGATCACCCAGTCCTCTAATTTGTCAAGGTCTCTCTGCAGGGCCTCCCTGCCTTCGAGGAAGTCAATAGTCTTCCTAGTTTTGTATCACCTGCAGACTTGTTTAATATCGCTTCCAGTCGTGCATCCAAGTCATTTATGAAGATGTTGAAGAGCACAGGGCCTAAGACGGAGACCTGTGGAATCCCAGTAATGAGAGGTTGCCAGTCTGATATCAACCCATTCACTATTACCCTCTGTGCCTGACCTGGGGGACAGTTGCTTGCCCACCATGTGATGTGTTTATCCAGCTGTGTGCTGTACATTTTTTCCAGAAGGATCCTGTGAGAAACAGTATCAAAAGCTTTACAGAAATTCGAAAAGCTTATATCAACTGGCTTCACTGGGTCAACTGGATGTCATAAAAGGAAATCAGGTTTTATAAGCAGGACTTTTCTCTCATGAAGCCATGCTGGCTGTGACCAGTGACTGCATTGTTTTTCAGATGTTTTTCAATACCTCCCAGAAAAATTTTCTCCATAATTTTACCAGGGACTGACATGAAACCCTTCTAGCCCTTCTTAAAAATCTGGATGTTTGCCAGCTTCCAGTCAGTTGGGAACTCTCGATTTCCGAGAGTGCTCAAAAATCATCAGCCACCATTCTCCACTTTGCTCACAAGATCCACTCTGTTGACAAGCAGAAGATCAAGAAGGGCATTTTTCTGAGTTGGCTCCCTTAGGACCTGTTCCATAAAATTGTCATCCAGATTCCAGATTATTTATGCATCTTCTGGCCTGGATTGTACCAGCTGTGTGTGACACTCCCAGTTAATTTCTGGTGAATTGAAATCCCTATAAGGACAAAGGCAATTGACTTGGAAGTGTCCCTTAGTTCTTCAAAGAATAATTTATCAGTGTCATCGTCCTGGCTGGGAGGTCTATAGCAGACTTCCACAGTGACTTCTGCAATATTTATTTGCCCCTTGATTCCTATTCAGAGGGTCTCAACTGTGCCCTTGCCAACTGTCAATGCCATGGATTCTAACCTTTCTATTATATCTTAGAGGACTCAGTTCAAGGTACTTGAATAATACCTGGTATATGAACTACATGATCTTTTCATAAGACACGTGACCTTGACTAACTGGTTGTGTTTATTTACCTTGCAAGTTTACTCACTTTTGAAAAATGCTATTTCAGTAAAACAATAATTAAGATGGGAATCTTGTAATACACTTGGGAGAGGTATCAGTTTAGGCTAGATTCACTTATACCATCCATGAGCTATTTTATTTCTATCTTATTTGCATGATCATCAAATGTGAATAACTCTTGTGGGTCATCACTGTTAGGTAGACAAGCTTCATGCAGCTACTTCTTCACCCCACAGTGGAATGGAGGAGATAAACAGAAGGGCAGCAGGGAGAAAACTCATGGGTTGAGATAATGACAGTTTAATAGATAAAGCAAAAGCCTTCACAAGTAAAAAAAAATAAGGAATTCACTCACTACTTCTCATGAACAGGCAGTTGCTCAGCTACATCCAGGAAAACAAGGCTCCATCATGCTTAATGGTTTCTTGGGAAGACAAATGACATAATTTTTCCATTCCTTCCTCTTTCCCCTAGCTATTGTTGTTAAGCACAATAGCATGTGTGATTGAATATCGCTTTGGTCATTTGCGGCCAGCTGTCCTGTGTACCACTAGCCTCTTCAGTGATGAGGTGATGTGAAAAGCAGAAAAGGTCATTGTTACTCAGCAATACCTGAAACAGTAGTGTGTTGTCAACATTATTTGTAAAAAATCCAAAGCATAGCACTGTACATGCTGCTATGAAGAAAATGAATTTTCTCCCAGACAAAACCAGTGCAACAATAAAATGGCATCACAAAAGATACTTCTCTGGGCAAAAGAACTAAGACCTCTTGCAATGTTAGGATAAAAACCAGAAAAACTTCCAGAGATCTGTGAAGAGTTCTCCAAAATGCTTCAAAACTAAACTTTAATCCACATCATAGAGAACCAGACAGAGTACCAAATAGCGATGACAACATAAGTTAATATGCTCCTCATGTAACATAAATTATGGAACATAATCCAAAGATTAAAGTATTCTATTCTTTCCTCTATTAAATTATAGGATCTTAGGGAAAAAAAAAAAAAGACAAGCAAATAAAGCATGACTTCAAAAGAGAAATAGATGCACTACAAAAAGAGGAAGAAACAATTTTCTAATAAGTAGGAAGGGGCACATTAAGACAGTCATACCATTTTCTCACCTACTAACCTACCCTTCACATAGTACAGCTCCGATCTATTTTAATTATTCTCTTTATAAGTTATCTAAATAAACTCCAAACTGATTAGCTGAGGGTAAGAGGTACTCAAAAGTGTTGATACCTTTGTGAATTGCCTGACTAAAGCAGAGGGGGGAAAAAATTTTTAAAAGTGAGAATTACGTCCACTTAATTAATATAGTCAACATTAATGAGGATTAACTAAAGAGAAAGAAAGGAAAAGTATAAAATATTCCCTCACAAAGCAGGAGACACTTTAAAACTTCTATGACAGAATAGGAGCCAAGTTGAGTCACTTTTGTTTTGGAAGTGCTGCTCTGGGCTGAAGTGAACATTGATGGCTACACAAAAACATGGTAACTGAATTTTTTTATCTTCTCAAAACTCAAAACCCTGATCTGTAGATTTAGTTTAAAATTTTCTTTTCTAAGCACTAACTCCTTTATATTTCCTGTAATACCTAAATGGAATTTTAAAAGGAAAAGCATCAAAAGGCTGTAAAAACTGTATTAAGTAGAAGTATTTCTATATAAGATATAAGCCATATCTGCAATATTGTTGGTTTCTTTGTGATTCTTTTGGTGAGACAAATATTACACAAGTTCAGGAATCTCAGTAACTATAAAGCCTGAAAACAGGGGTGAATACTTATATGTGCAATGGGAAAGTGTAAGCAGCAGTCAGTAGCAAGTGTTTTCATGCCATTTGCTTCTCAAGATGCCAATTATCTTCAATGTATCTTTCCACTTTGCAGAAGTTGTCTTTTCAATCCTCTCTACATATCAATAACAGTAGTTTAAATGTCAGAAAGAATGGTCAATTTTACAGTACTTAAAAACCAAATTTCATATTAAATAGCAAGCTTAGAAGACAGAGTTTAGGAGTACTTTAGATATTTAGGCTGCTTAATATCACATCATTTTCTTTGCTACACATTCATGGAAAAATAGCAAATGTGAGGATCAGATGATCCTTAGTGCTACTGTAAATTTTAACTAATCTGAGGATCCTTCCCACTTTGGAGTCATATATTGTCTATAGTGTGTTCCTATCATAGCAACTCTGGGATTCCAAGACCTGAAGCAACAAAGGGTATTGTGGGCTTACAGATCTGCTAGATTTAAAACCAATGAGATCCTATTCTTTCAGTGAAGTTGCACAGGTTTGACCATTGATTTCAATGAGAAGAAGAGCAAGATTTGGCTTCAGATTTCCTTCTACTTTTAACTGTTAATTTGCTCTATCAAAGAGATTGCATATATAGACATGAGATTTAATAGCACTGAACCCTTTGAAGAACAGAATATGATTCTTAAGGGGTTAAAGGCTCCCGACCTCTGTGTTTTAGCAGCTAAAATTTGCAGATACAAAAAAAGGCCTTGATCTCTGGAAATCATGCCTTGTTAAATTTCCTTAGAGGACAAGATGGTACTATGTAGCATTACATGTGGTTACTGTTAGTCACATCCTAGCTGTAACTTACCATAGTGTAGCTAAGGTAATAAGATGTGACAAATGGCAGCATAGTAAGTCGTTCTGTGCAGTTTCCTTTGGAATGTAAGAAGAAGCTTATGCTGCTTTTCACTAGCCATTTGTTCATATATGTAATGAATAACCATTAACTTGAATTTGAGCTCCACGGACCTACAGACAGAAAATGGAAGACCCTAGGGATCTGCAAGAAATCTGTTAGGGACAAGTGGGAAAGAAAGGCAGAGTGAAACAGTGCAGAATATATCTTTATTTGGATACTATTACTTAAAAAATAGACTTAAAACTTTATTTCTTTCTTTATAGCTATATATATATATATATATATCCAACTCTAATTTTGTTACTTAGGTCCATGAAACTCTAGGATACAGTGGCTGTTGCCCATGAGTTAAGATTTTGTAGTTGGACATGTGCAACAAAATTATTCTACTGCCTTGCAGTTTTGACCTTCAAAAATAAAATTGCCAAAGGAGCAAATTGTAACTCTCCTAGATTTTTCCAGTATAAATGCAATGAGTGGACTTCTTTGTTTGATTTACTGATGCTGGCAGATTTTATTAATTGTTTTATAAATTGCTCTTATTCCACAGGAATTTTGAATAAAAGGAGGAGGCTGGAGGGAACGATAATTTTCATCTGCAAGAAAAAAGCAAATTACCCAGCACTTCTTAATGATAGAAAATTAGAAATATTTCAAAGGGCCTTTCACAGCTTTGTCTTGAATCTTATGTCAATGAATTTTCATTGATTATCATATTATTGAAACATTCTTTTCCAACTGAATAACACTAACAGATATAAATAGATAGGATAACAGTACAGACATTCCATATGCTTCAGTTTAATTTTTGGGAAGACAAATGGTGACAACTCAAACATAAGTACTACAGAATTGTTCCTATTACCAGTGTTGAATCCACAGAAAATGAACAGTTTCTTACTGAAAAACCTATTCTGTAATTTGGAAAAACAACCACCACAGCTTTGAAAAAAATGAAACAAAAGGATACAAATAGACCATGAAGAGGCATAATATATTGTAGAAGTGTGTTTTAAGTGCTTTCTCAATCCTTTTCTTCATTAATTTTGGATTCGTTTTCTGTTAAAGTTATTGCTGAGTAGCAACATTTATTTAGTGTTTGCCTGTTTAAAACATCAAACACCCTTATAAAGGGATGACATCTTGGCTATTGTCTCCAAAGAAGTTGATTACAACAGTTCTTGTGTTTTTGGTGAGAGGATTTCATTGTAGTTGTATTATGGAAAAAGGGTGACATCATCTCTATTAAGATACCTGACAAGACCAGTGCAATTATGTAACATATACAACTTGGAGAACAGTTTCAAAGAAATATCAGCTCCTTTCGAATGGTTATATCAGTGTAAAAAATCAAATGTATTACAATGGATTTAAGAAAATGTGAAATTTGCAATTCTGTTTCCTTTTCTCCACTTCGAGCTAAACGTAAGTTTGGTTTCAGTTTGTAAATGTTCACTTTTTCTGTTTGTTTTCACCCTCATCCAGCCATTTTTTTAAATGAAAAATGAAAGGTCTTCATAACTTCTGAAGCTGAATGAAGTTGAAAAAGTTTAAAAAGTTACAGCACATATTTTGCGCTTTCTGTTTGGCACTCTGGGAGCATCTTGAAATTGCAAAAGACTTTAAAAATTACCAACTGTGGAAAATAAAACAGAAAATCCCAAATTAGGCATTCCAAACAAATACAAATTATAACACTTTGCCAGTGAACCAGTTAAAAGGTAAGACACTGATCATAAACTGGTGGGAATTTGTTGTTAAACTTTTCACAACTTTTGCTGTGTTCAGGAATGACTTATCCTTCCCAGTAGCATACCTGTACTTCTAATGGTGTACATCCTGGGGTATAGGATATAATGTGGATCATGCACTGAGGCTCAGGTCGGACCAACAACTCCATCCAGAGCAGGTGACTGTCTCACCCTGTCGAATTACCTGCCTAGTTAGTGAACCTGGCAATTTATTCTCTCTTCTCTCCCTCCTGCCTCTTCCTACCAAGGTCGCCTACTTGAACTCCTTCAGTTCTGTTAAGTCCTGAGCAAAAATTGTAGCTGCTAAAAACACTATCTCCTTTGACTGCAGATTTGGGACCAGACTAGGGCCACTATTATACATGAGAACTAGAACAGCATCTCTGACTCTGTCTTTTTAGTACAAAGGATGTGGGATGCATTTTGTCCCACTTCACAATCCTCAGACATTCACCATTTACTGATCTGTTATACCTATTCTCTTACAGGGTTAGAAAGATTTCCATCCTATAGCTATTCTTACATCTTCTCTTTCCTATGGACATTTTTGTGTTTTCATCTACCCAAAAAGTATTGATTTTCTCAGCTGCTAATGTAGCTCTGAACTGTAATAGCCTCTTGGAGTGTTTTATTTTTTGCTCCTCTCAAGACTTTTTAATTATGAGCAATTTTCTTTGGCTGGAGCATGCGTGAGTCTCCAAAATGTGAACAAAATATTATCATAAGGAGTGTGGTGAAATCGTTGGGATGTGCACCCATTGTGCTCATGGATTTGCTATAGACGGTGCATCATGCACATTGAAGGGTTTTGGAAATGCCCTACTGGTGATAGCTCAGAAATATGAAGCCATTCATAACTGCAAGGTAATCTAGAAAGAGAAATGTGCTTTTTCTTACAGCCCTTTTTCAAGGCAACAGATGGGATTTCAACCAATCTATTTTTTTTCTGTTTCCTGTTCTAAAAAGAATAGTACTCCTGTGGTGATTTTGAATTTATTAAACATTCTACAGTCATCCCGAATACCTGAACAGAATTTGTGAAGAAATTGGGATTTCTGTGTTGAATTAACTTAATTTTGATGGAATTGATAGTTAATTTGGTATAGGGGCTGAAGAGTCTTAGATATCCTGGTTCTTCCTTATTCTTAACTGTCTTGATTCTGATGTTCAAAATATTAATTTCTGAAAGTAGTATAATTTTTTTTTTCACAGAAACAGTTACTGATAATCAAAATTTACCTTATTTCCCCAAGAAATTAATCACAGCAAGTGCTTTAGGGGATTTTTTAAAATTTTTGTTTACTTTTTTAAAATTTGGATTAAACAACTAATCTTATCCTGTGTTTAATTTAGTTGCATGAGAAACAGTCTAAAATATCCCACCTAACATCACTCGCCAATGTACTTATACCAGGCCAATCTCTGTGAGGCATGCATACATTAAGAGTCACTGTGTGCTAAAAGTCAAACGAATGCAAAGGGGAAAAAAAGGTCCATTTTAATCAACAGGTAAGTTCCTGTCTTTTCATAAAACACATATATAAAGCATTTTAGATATTACATCTAAATGTGTTTTCTAGACAATTATTTCCAGTCTAAGTAACCATATGGAAGCAGAAAATTATTAAAAAATGAAAATAAGATGTTTTATATCACTTGCATAACTTGTTTTGTTCTCTGCCTTCAGGCTTGAAAACCCGCTTCCATTACTTTTTCCTTTCTTTAAAAATAATGTACATCAGCTTAATTTATCCCAGCTCCCAACAGAAGGATCAGATTTTAAGCATTTAATGTTGTGGTTTCAAATCCAATTTTACAGTGTTCATCATTTCAGAAGTGGCAGAATCCAAAGTGAACTTAAAAAAAACCAAAATGAAACAAAACAAAAACGATCAAGCTGCTTAAGGCACTCGCTCATTTTTGTTAAGGTAGAGTTTTAGAGTGAAGTTATAACCTGAAGAATGTTTCTAAAGGTGTTAGGAATAGTTTTCATTTTAGGAACAGTTTCTTATTGAAAACCAGCAAAGTTTTGAAGTCTAGCCTTGCGCGTATGTGCAAATTTTTGTGTACTTGGATGAAGTCTACTGAAATTAGAACATAGGAAAACAGTACTTCAGATTACAAGGAGAAAAAAAACCCTTGAACACTTGAATACAGAATCATTCTGTTGCTGCTGAATGTAAGTAGTAGAAGCTGGTATAATATGATTTTTCCTCCTCATGGGATTGTGTGAGCAGTTTTGAATATCTTTCAGGATTGACACTGTTTGTAGCATACAGGAACACCTCTAATTTTCAAAGTACTATTAGCAAAAGAAAACAAACAAACAAAAATATCTGCTGGTTTTGTGAAATACCTGGAAACGACCTCTGTCATCTGGGCCTATCTGCATGCATGAGTTTACTTTGTTGCTGGTCAAGTCCACCATTCTGGGGGGATTACTGTCTGCATTTCCACTGTTTGTAGCATGCAAGCCCTGCAGCAAAGATCCTAAGCATGGCAAATACTACCATCAAGGACTCATTAGGTAAAAGTTGTCAATGCTGCCAAAGCCAAGCCGGCAACATTTGCTTTTTAAGTCTCTCCATGTTCCTCAGTGTGTAGCAAGTGCTGTTCACAGGTTCAATTCTATTGACTTCAAAAGTGAGTCTCTTTCCAAAAATCACTGCTTATGTACAGGACAAAGAGAGAACTGGAGTGAGCAATGATTGGTTTCTGGGTCCACATGGAACTTATAACTGATGGAGTCCAGGAGGGAACTTTATTTGCTGAGAAAAACGAGGTTTGGTACAGGGCTTTCACAAGTTTAGAAAATGACTCCCAAATACAAGATTGTGATTGCCATACAGCTGTGTGACACTAACAGAAAATCGGTGGTAGTGGCAGACAATTTTTTCTCTTCCTAGAAAATCCTACTCTCTTTCCCTTGGGATATTTTTCTTCATGGAAATTTGTTGCTGATTATAAACCAAATATAAAGTTAATAAATGGGATGGAAATTGTGGACTTAAAATTGGCCATACAGATTTTTTTTTTTTAATGCCTAGAACTTGTCTGTTGAAGGAATTCTGGTTGTGGTTACATAGTTGAGTATATGTCAATAGTGGTGGTACCTCTGAGACTTCAGGCATAATGGTGAAGCAGCACCTTCTTTAGAACCGCTGTAAAATTGCCTGAATTGACTTTCAGCTTCTCAGAGGCTGTGGCAGAAGACTGCATGAATAATATAGTTTTGATGTTAGAAAGAAAAGATTTAATGGATATGGAAGGCGAATTACCTTTTTCCCCACAAATGGTCTCCTACAGGTCAAGGTTCACACACATTAGTGAGTTAATATGACAAAGCTTACATTGATAATACTTCTAAGGATGCTTGAATGATGTTTGTCATCTGGATGTCATAGACAGACTTTATTTTAAAGTAGGTGGAGAAACCTTACAGCATCCATTTTGATATAGCAGTCCCTTCTCAAGTATTTTTAAACAAGAGGTTTTAAATTTTTTCTTTAACTGAATTGTAAATTATTGTTTATATGTATTATCTTTTCTCTACAAGATAAGTGGAATGCTAAAATTCATTCCTTTTCTTAACTAAGGAGAGCCAAAAATAGCCTGGATACATGATACTGAAACTGCACTTGTGCTACCCATTTAAGTTATGTATCAAGTCTAAATTTAATCAAGGCCACATTTTATTTATGTATTTCATGCATTAAACTCATTTAAACTTTTAGTCAGATTTCATTAGGGGAAATACTACCGCGCACATCATGCAGTAGTAAAGCTAATGTGCTTCAGGAATTTGAAAGGATTTAGAGATCAGAGGGTCTGATTTCAAAATTTCTTTTTCTTTTTCTGTTTAGTGCTTGGAGCAGGTCTGTATGCTGCACATAGTTTGTCTCCTAGGACACTAATACAGTCAGCATGGTCTGTACAAATGTGTAAACACAGACATTCTCTGTAATCAGTGCATTTGGTGTCTTAAGGCAAGATTATGTTTTTTTTAGGAAATGCAATTTATGTTCAAGATTAAATTTCTTCTACAGACTGATAACGTCTTGAGGTTGAATGAGATCATAAATATTGTGTCCTGACTTCTTGTTCTCCAGCTTAGATCTTCATTCCTTTTTCCAGTGTTTTAGAAAAGGGGACCTGAAAGAAATGAATCTATAAGGAGTTACTTTCACAAAAATACAGTCTTTAAGGCTTGTTAATGTTTAAATAAATAAAAAATACTAAAATTATGGACAAATAGAGTACATAACTCTTCTAATCAACATTGCTGTTTCATTTTATTTTTTCTAATATTAAAAAATATGTCCCAACCAACCACACCAAAAATCTCACATGTAAGAAAACAATAACACAGCCATAACTAAATTTAGCTGTTCTGTTTTCAGGTCTTTTTTAGTCAGACTCTCCCTGATGCTTAGTCACCCCATTGACTACAAAGTTGAGGAAATTTAATGTTGTATCTTTTATTTTAACTTATATCCTCAGATTCACAAGACAACTTCATTTATAAGTGCTAGAGAAAAAGAAACAAAAGAGAAAACAAAAAAAAAGTTAAAAAAAGGTAGATAACAAACACAATTATGTCCTTTTCAGGCAAGGAAATTGTACTTTATTTTAGTGTGGGCCTTTTACCCTCCTGGTGCAATTTCACCACAGTCCTCAAGAGCAGAATTTTGTCATTCTTATAGGGATTGTATCTTACAGTGCTGAAAAGCCAGTACATGGCAAAGCTTTAGTGACCCAGGGCGTATTTGAACTTGTGATCTAGAGATGAAAGGTTTCATATTCACTTCCCAGTCTCATGATTCATCAGTTCCCCAACATGATTTTGGTTTGAGAAAGAACTTTTTGAATTATGAGTGTGCAAAGAGCTTTCTGACAGAACTGCAATTTAAAAACAGAATGTCTTGATTTACAGATATGTTAGAGCCTCAGGGTCCCACTGACTTAAGACTATGCAACATCCAGAAAAGCAGACCTTACTTAGCACCTGTCTTCAAAATACTGCACAAAAAGTAAACATATTGCTGCAGGATCTAGGGATCATGATCCCAGAACCAGATACGAAGCCAGCCTCGGAAAGCAATGGCTTCTGTAGCGTCATTCTTTCTGTCCTCAGCCTGTGAGGAAACCACTACAAAGGAGCTTTTGAAGACTCTGGACATGTGGTATGTCCTAAAGGACTAACGAGACTAGGAGATCTGCTTTCTGAGAGCAGAGAGTATGATTACATCCCTGATCTGTAATTGTATCCCTTTTCTCCATGTCTTTCAAGGAAAAAAAATATTCTTTCCTCCCTAGCAGCAGTCCTTATGGTGGAAAAATATTTCCCTCAAGATCAAGTACTTTGTTTTTCTGACAGAAAGTTTCTTTGCAACATAGAATCAGACAATGAGAGGGTGTGTGGTTAAACCTAGGCCTGCACAATACAAATTAAGCCTCCCCTCTTTTGTACACTGTATTGCTTCAGTTCTCAAGCCAGCACATCAGTGCACGTCATACAAGTCTGCTCACCCTCAGAGCAAGCAGCCTCTCCAAGTGGATAGTTTCAGGCATTCCCATTCATGCTTAGATCTGCTTCACATTATTTAATATACTCAAATCCTGCCTACCTTAGCAGTACGAACACAGCTTGTGAGAGCTATGTGCTACGGTTAATGCGAAGCCCATGCTCGTGCACAGCCAACAAAAGCAACATAATTGTTCTTGTAGGTTTTAGATAACCTCTTAGCAGTTGAACTCCTTTGTGACTGCACAGTCATACCAACACTTATTCCTCACAGAAGAATTTTTGGAATGTGTTGGCTAAGTTAAAAATAATTTTCACAACAGTATTCAGGAGAGATGCTGCCAAAACAAAGAAATCATGAGATCAGAGAAGTAGCAACATAACTTGCTTGAGGGATCTTTGCTAACCAGAATCCTTGTCAGCTCCTCAACTTTTTGCATCTTAAGTACCTTAGGCACAGTTTAAAGTGCTTTTATGTACCAAGAGAGACTTTTCTGTAAAAATGGAAAATAAATTACTCTTGGTTTGAGCTAGGTAAATTATGTTTCAGTATAACATCAATTAATAAGTTGAGACATTTGAACTACTACAGCAAGCTGCAGTGGAAACTCCTTGCTGGTGCTACCAGGCCTCTGTGGTGAAAATGGATATGTAATTAAACTTTAATGTAGTCTAAGAAAGATGTATAATGCAGTCAATGAAAAAATACAAACAGAAAACACAGCTACAGTAGTTACAAGCAATGTATGCAGCTGTGCCTCTCCCTTACTGCCAAGGAATGGCGCAGTATGATCATACTGATTTCACACAAATCATCTGTCTTCTTGTTAAACAAAAGACAGCACGGTTTCCTATAAGGAACTGGAAAATTCTCATCATATGAATATTAGTTACAATTTTTTGATAGAAGACTTGCTAAAGCATCTTGAAAATAGAAGGCTTTGAAAACAGAAAGAAGGATTTGAAAAATTCTGTGACAGTTTCAGCTGTTTCAGCTGCAGAGGGATTAAATCTTTGAGTCAAATTACCAGTGAAGGTAGAAAGCACTACATTTTTACCTCTTTTATGTTGAGGAGATTTAGATTTCTGCAGAAGTTTTGGTCGGCCAGATTTTGTGCATGCTGGAATTAAGCGTGCTTTTTTTCCAGGTAGAACTCAAATATAACTCCTAGGTTTACAACAGTTTTAGGCAAAACTATTATTCCTTCCCATGGTCTTTGGAGGAGGAAGCAGTTATTTTTCAGTTTGATGTCTGTTAAAGCACCACTACTACTGAAATTGGAAACCATGAAATACCTTGGGCTGACACTAGACTACGCTTTTGCTTTACTGAAATGCCAAAAGGCATGAGTTTCTTGTGGGTATGTATTTTATATTAAGCAATTTACACAACTTTAATGCCCTTTGCATTTCAAAAACCAAGATGTAAGTTTAATAATTTTTAAAGCCGGTGTGCTCCTTTCATCCACTAGGTGTCACCGTAAGGCAATAACACTGGGTTTGGAAATCTCAGTAAAAAGTTTGTTAGATGGGAGATTTTTGTATTTATTCCAGAAGGAAACAGTGAGATAATCATACTTGCTAATTAACCACTGAAGAAACCCCCACCTAGTCCTGAGGTCCTCAGAAAGACGTCTACATCCCAGTGAATATCAGAACAGACCCGAAAGAACACACCAAATAAAATCCATCCAAAACATACAAAAAGCCCAACAACCTGTTTCTAAGAAAGAATTAAAGTGGATATTAAAATACCTTACTATTGATCATGAAAGAATTAAAGGGCTTTCATGAAAGACAGGGTTTCATTGAAATATTTTTTGGGGGGAACAGAATGTGTTTCTTTCATTGCTAGACAGCTGCTATAGGGAAGAGCATTTTACCTGACTTCAGAGTAAAAAGTAATCATAATTTCAACTACTCACATAATTTCAACCTCTCCATTAAACACTTGCACCCAAGGTGCCAGTCAGCTGTCATGGAACAACACCTTATGGGAGGCCCAGGTGACTCATAGACTGAACTCACAGAATCACTCCCATCACCTGGAACTTACAGCTGGATCTAATTGTCACCTAAGTGACCTGTGGCTACATTCCAGAGGGAAAAAAAATATTTAAAGAAAAGGCAGCTGATAACCACATATTTTATTTTTTTAAAACTGTATTTTCGCAAACTGTATTCTTTAAGGAGTATTTAAAGCAAATTCCTTCCTCCCCAACTCCCCCAACCCTGAAGTGTTTACTTAATTCATTTTTATTCCTTTTCCTTTCTTATTCCCCTCCTCTCCCCCACTCTCCCTCTCCCAGTAATATTTAATGTCATAATCAACAGTCTAGACACTAGTTGATTTTGTTAGTTAATTTATTTTGTTATTCTGGACCTCCAGTGTACCATATGAAAAAAACCAGAGAATTTTGGAAGGCTTTCTCTACATTCAAATACTGGCCAGACTGCAATTGCAAAACAAAAAAGCAATTTTGATTCTTCGCTGAAAAATTTTGGTTAAATTAGGAATTCAGAAAAAAGAAAAAATAATGAAAACATAAATTTAAAGCCTGGCCCTTCCATCCCACATTATTGCACCACTTGCTTTTTTTCACTGTTTATTTTGAAAATGAATAAAGAGTAAAGATTAAAGCTACAAAACTAAAATGTAAATGCTACAAAACGAAAGTATTTTTGAATGCTCCAGATGTGTTCATGTAGACTAACAGCAAAGTAAACAACATTTATTTGTTAGTTGCCAACTTTTCAATATAAATATAACACTTTCAATGTAACGTCATATCTTCTTCAATCTTTTAATCCCTTTTACTATGGGGACTTGGTAGTATGTTTTATTTCTGAGAACAGGAGTAAATGTTTTGTGAAATTTGTTGAGTCTTCCAAACCACACTTGAAAAAAGAAGGGGGAAAAAAAGTTAGGAAAAAAAAAAAAGGCACAAAAAATAAAAGTTGAAGAAGATAAAAAGGGTTATACTGGAAATGTCAGTAACATCTGGTAGGTCAGGACTCCTACCTGAAAGATCTGAGGCTTCATATCTGCTCTCAAATTGGTTCCCTTCCTCTCCAGCCACTTTAAAGAAGACCATTGCCTTCTCTGCAGGGGTTTTATGTATACTCTGAGCCTATACTCTGAAGCTTCCAGAAGCTGAGACTATGTTTCATAGTCATTTTCAGGACTAAATATAATTTATAATATTCTAATTAAAATTACAAGTTATCTCTTTTATTGCCCCCCCGCCCCAGTACTGACAAACAGCAAGTGTGGCCAGTTTGAATGAGATGGTGATCCTTATAATTTCTTTGAAAGGATCCTAACCCTCTGCATGCACTTAACTAGTAGAAGGATATCAGATTATTCTGCCAACAGACTTTGTAGAGTCAGGGTTGAGCAAGATCAAGGGAAACACAATCAGCAAAAACCTTGAACAATTCCCCTAGTAATATCAATCTCCCTTAATTTTGGCTGAATTTGAGATTTCAATACTTTAGAAAAAATGCACTGTCAGGAATATAATCAACTAGAGTTTCAGATCACTGCTGGAAATTTCTAAGCATTGGGACTTACAAAGCTGTGGGTCTGGCATTTCAGTTATTTGAAAATCCAGTGTTCTCAAAAATACCATGCAATCCATACTAATGACAACAAAATGAGAATACAAAGCTAAAAATAACTAAAAAGGGGTTATGAGAATTTCCTTTAGGTTAACATGAAGTCCGAGCAAAATTTCATGTAAATTAAGTTGGAATTTGCAAGAAGTAAATTTAGGCTGCTACAAAGGAATACATTGCTGGTACAAGGCCACTTGATCAAAGAATAAAATAACTCTTTCATTTTCAAGTTCTTCTGATGTTTTTATCTCCAATGAAAATATTATATGCATTGCTACTTGAAAAGAAATGGGACAAATACAGGGTGCAAATTATGTCTGAGTTTTTGTTAGACTTCAGTGAACACCCTCTTTTGAGATTAAGGGGATAGAAGTATTAAGGAAATTTCCTGGTCAAAATATTCTTGAGAGACTCTGGCAGTCACAATCCCAAGGCCAGAGATTTTAATTGCTGAGACTGAAGCCCCTCCACAACAGTCTTCCTACATCTGACTTTTGGTTTCTCATCCCATGGTCATCTGATAATAAGAAGTGAAGGGAGACCTCTCTGAAGATGGAAGATCAGTGTTGCTAAACTTCTGTAAACCTAGCTCTCTGACTTTGGGTAGTGATCTCCAGTGACCTGATGGATGCCCTGCTTGACTCTCTACACATCCCACCCCACTCACACATTCAGACTGGGTTTCCTGAACTGGTTTGAACACAGGTTTCCCATATCAGAGTTTCAGATATCTTGTTCTTTTAAGCCATTTATTCACAGTGCAGTAACACAGAAACAGCCTGAGCTGGTGCCTCTTAGGAGGGACCCCAACCAAGGAGCGCCCGTGCTTTTATACCCTCACAGTTGAAGTGCAAGTTTCACTTTTCCTCGTGAGCTCTCTATTCCTGCTGTGTCTTTCAGTGTTCATCCTCCTGGCTGGCACCACACATCTTTTTTGTTATACAAAAAATTGGCAGTTCATAGCTCCTGCTGTACCTCTCAGCCATCCACCTGGCTGGCACCACCATCATGCCTTTTTTAATCCAAGGGTTGACAATTCATGGCCTCTTGTCTCTAGCTCCCACCCAGAGCTCAATCTGCATCTCAATCTGCATCTTGCAACTAGAGCTACCTGCACCTGAACAGTCCTCAACAATATTTTGCATTTCCTCAGTATTCCTCAGTATTTCCTCAACAGTCCTTTGTTTCAATTGAGCAAACTGTCTAATATACTAAAAGGAAAAAATGAAACAAATTTTCCAGGCATTTATCCCTTGCCCTTATATACAGTATTTGTTACAAGTAACAAACGTAATGATTTGGACTAACAAGTGTATTCCTCAACGGAACTCTGCATCAGCCCTTGGCTTCAGATGCTAATGCTAATGCTTCCATGCACGCTGTGCCAACTGCTTAGTATCAAGCCAAAGAACAAAATCTTTTTTTTTTTTTTTTATCTCTGTCCTCCCCCCAAAGCCACATGTGCAGAGCAATGGCCTGCCTCCAAATCAACATTCCAAACTTGCAACTTGAGGCGACTGGCCAGGGCACACTGCAGTTCTTGCAATAGTTTTCGGCTTCAGACAATGAGTTTTGTTTTCAAAATACAAAATCATAAAGCTTCTGGAATCTCTTAGTCTTAATACTGCTGGTCAAAAGTTTTTGTAAGACTATTCAGTGCTCTGACTTGAAAGCTTCTACCAGTTTGTAAAATTAAGAAATGAGACTACTAAGCATTCTGGATATAACACAAAACTCCAGCTTCAGTAGTCATTCATTGAATAATTTAGCTCACTTAATATAACATATATAAATTTATTTGAAAACAAAGATAGAAATATTTGCTGTTAGAGCTGAAAACTCTTGTTTCACAGTAAACTGTGAAGCTCCAGGTTTATTATCTCCTGAAAAGTCCATGATGTCAAAACCAGAGGGCAGCATCACATATTGGAATAATGTGTTCTTTATGGTAGCAACTAGAGGCACTTATTAATATCTGATGCTAGGAGCTAGGACAGAATTTCTGGAATGATCAGATGTTTTATACTAGTGTAGTCAATGGGAATGTTTCTTGGGATTTCTGTGAAGATATTTTAAGTTATCTGGCTTTTGCCCTTGTGCAAAATGGTTCCACAAGGCACTAAACACAGCAACCGTCATCTGAAAGGTGATTGTGCAATGAACCAGACTGACTCACGCTGATTTGTTATTCCTGAATATTTCCTTGCTCTTCGTAGAACAACCCTGGTAGTCCTGAAAATGTGATTAGAACAAATATAAGCAATACACCAAAGTATGGCATAGGAGGATATGTATTCTAGTTTTTCCAGTGGACATGATGTTTACTAACTAAATTGTCTTAGACTGAGCTAGCAGTGGTCTGTCTAGTAAATATGTCTATTTGGGACATTCTTCAAGGACAGGCTGAAATAATTCCAGACCCATTTACGCCATTAGGAGGCTTTTGTTTCTCTACTTGCATTCTGAAGAGCTTCTACAGAGAAAATATAGGACTCTAAGTAAGCTGGATGGCATGTTCTGCTTGCAAAAAAAGGCAACAGTTGTGCTCCCTAAGAATGCATTTCTGAACAAGAAGGAGGTGCATTTTTTTCTTCCTCATCTAGTTGATGAGCAATTATGAACTTCAAGTAAGGACTTACTGCTCACTGCCACAGTAAAAGAAGTCTTCCTACATATGACTTTTGGTTTCTCATCCTATGGTTACCTGATAATACAAAGTGAAGGGAGTCCTCTCTGAAAATGGAAGATCAGTGTTGCTCAACTTTTGTAACCCCACCTCACTGACTTTGGGTAGGGACCTTTGCTCAGTCATAGCTCGAAAGTTTTCTCCTCTGACTCATGAAAGCAGTTGTTTCTTCCTTGTCCCGAGCATATATGTATTTCATCTTTTTCACCATAACTTTTCACTGTTCTTCAAGGCTAACCATATTGAACAGATAGTGATATATATATATTCTGATCAATAATCTTTGAAGAAAGATTTGGCTTTGGAGCCAAGCAACCCCAAGGTTTTTTTCCATGTAACAGCTGCCAAAATTTAGATGGTGTGGATAGCTAAGGAAATTAGTATCAGGTGTTTGGGGCCTTTTAACAGAATAATGTAGATGTGGCCTTCATAGCTCTGCCAAACCGCATATCTTGCCAGCAAGTTTGCTTTGTGTGAACCATGCCAAAAATACTTTCAGATAAAACATAATGAAAACAATTGACTGTGATTTAAAAGGCTCTAAGAGAGGTCATATCCCAAATATTTGTACCATGCTGTTAGGCTGAAAGCAGACTGGTCAAAGAGTTTTCAGTCAGAAAATGAAAACTTTGTTTAGCTATAAATTTCTTAGTAGCTGTTAGCCACATGATTGGAAAAAGATAAAAGCACACTCAATGAGGGGTAACAGAACACCTTGTTCTGCTGTTCAGTCACTCCTGTATTTCTCTTATGTTTTTGATTTAGTAAGACATTTACGTGCATGTTTTGCTGAGCCGAAGCCTATATTTCTTATAATGACAACGCATTTCAATAAAATGACCCGAAAAACAAAGCAATTACATGTACTACCTGGACTCAGTCACTGAGGGTAGCTCCACAGTTTCTTACCGGGATTATTACTTAGAAATACATTTACAGTCATTGTCATCATGAGGCCAAGAGAAAAATAATAAATTTATATGCACATGCAAGTAGGCTCAAAGGGCTAAAATTCAGACAGCTTTTACAGCTAAGTAAAATCTCAGAGCTACACTGACAAAGTGAATGGGCTCCTCATGCTCGAAAAACCATCCCAATTACTTGAGCTCTGATTTACTGTCTGTAAAGTGCATACTCAAATTTCAGACAACTGTTTTTAAAATAGGCATGTAAATACAGACTCCTAAACAATTTGATCACCTCACAAGAGCAGAGAATGCTGACCACCTCGCCCTTGCGACCCAAGCGTGCCTGGGCGATGGTGGGTCTGCCACACCAATGATGAGCTGTGCTGGAACACAGTGCCATCTAGCGATTCACAAAAGGAGGATTCATATAGACTATGGTCTAAGAAAACCGATATAAATTATAAAAAATTAAAGCAAATCTAAGTAAAACCTAAAGCCTCCTTTTCTGCAGTAAAGAAAAGCTTGTTTATGGAAGGTTGAGCTTTATGTTTTACCCACAATAAAATGTTCCTAATGTCTTAAAGTTATTAAATGCAATGATCAACTGGCACTTAATTAAATTACAACAAAGACTTGGCAGACTGCTATTATACATTTAGTCATGTACTATAAAAATAAAAAATGTTTTTTCTAATATTAATAATGTCCTACTAAAGAGTTATCCTTCGAAGAGAAACTAAGAACATCAGTAAAGCTACCACTGCTATATCTGATCCAGTGATTCATCATTGTCCTGATCCAGTGATCTATTTACATGGAAGTAACAAGACAGATTAAGATAATGTCCAGAATGTTCAACATGATCACTATTCTCCCTCACTATGGCAACAAAAGCTCAAATTTTCCCATGCAATGTGCTTTGCTATACTAGGAGCTCTCTGTAAGATGGTATCTAAATTCATCTCTGTGCTTTTTCTCTCCTATTTTCTGTGTCACTCCCATGACATTTCCTTTACTAAGTTCTCTTATGTGTATGCTGTCTTCCATGTCACCATTACCTCTTCTTAAAAATCTATACCAGTTAAAATAATATCCCCTTAGGAACTTTCTCACCAAGGCATCAATTATTTGAAACAAAACAATGCCAATCAGCCTCAAGACTGCCCAAACGCAATTACTAGTACACTCAGTATTAGCTCTTGAAAAGCATATATTACTTTCAAAAGTAGGCAGTCTTCTAAACATTAAAAAACCTCTGCCCAAAACCCTAACCAAAATAGGGAAAAATATAGCCTCAGGTTTGTGGGGGGCTCTGTTTTGTTGTTGTTGTTGGGTTTTTTTGTTGTTAAACTTTTGTTTATTTTGATTTCAGTGGGTTTTTTGTTTGTTTGTTTCAATTTTTGCTGGAGAAATTATTTTGGACAATCCCAAATCTTTTTAAAACACACAGCTTTGATGAGCCCTCCTGTTGACAGTACTGCATTAGAAGAAATACAGATGAGAGGGGTTTAGAGACAACATTTCATGAGGTGATTATAGGAGCACTTGACAAACAAATATAACTTGATTGGCACAGGCATAGTATGCACAGGTCTCTAATTTGAGAGATGACAGGATGTGGATGAAAGCTTATTATGCATATTTTCCTTCAAACAACAAACCCATGTTCTTCATCATGGAACACAATCTGTATGTGAGTCATATAGAATCATCATATGTCTGAGTTTTCTGTAAATATATTCTTATTCACCTGTAAAAAAGGTTGGCTATTTGTCTGTTTCTCTGAACATCTAGAGACATTGCTAGACCCCTGGATGTATCAGGTTTGCATCAGCTGTGCTGCTTGATGGATGGGCCTGTACTTTTTTTCAGGCATATTTTAGTCATAAAAAATGAAGCCCTAAACCAAAAATAGATTATCAGTCTTATAAGTTGCTAACAAAAACCCAAAACTCAAACAACTTTATATATAATTTGGAACATCTTGTTCTTGTTAGCAATTCTTTTGTATCCTTGAAAGTGAGCTAGTCAATGTAATGTTATCAAAGTTCTGCAAAAGTAATGGCTTCATAATACCAGGCCATAGTCATAAGGGAAGTCAGAGAATTGCTCTATGAGACCTGGGCAAAGAAAGCACAGTTTGGCTGTACTTTGATCCAGCTTAGCAGCTCTGACTCTCACAGAATCACACAGAGAAAGCTAAGAAAAAGTGTTGTTGTATTTCTACTATACTTTCAACAGATCTAGACTCATTTCCTAAAACATTCTTTTAAGGTGGCTAGGCATTGATTCCCTGATTCATTGATACCCCTTCTCTTAAAATTACACTTGCTTACAATTGCCCAACGGTCTTTTTTTTTAACTTCATATTTTATACTTATTAGGTCTCATCCCTATTGAGGCTTTAAGAGCTTCTAGCTGCTAGTATAGTGACATAAAAATGACATAATGTCCTCCTATTAAATCCAGATACAAATCCAAGGTTGATGAGAAAAGTCAGGTTGATTAACATATTTAAAACAGTTCTCAAAAATTTAGCATACAAAAGTAAAGACTGCAACGAACAGCCATTACAGTGTCCTGGGCAATTTTTGAATGGTTTGATTAACAGTTGTTTATCTCTTGTACAGTCTGATGGGGTCAGTGAAGTAAGATTATATTATACTTTGCCCTTGATGAGATGTATGAATTTTACTATTGCAAAGTCAACATTTACCCTCTCAAATGTCGTACTGAAGTTTTTATACATAGGAAGGAATGCAACACAGTAGGAGTGGGTCTGAGGTGTATTTTGGGAGTATCTATTTCACATCAGCACTAACTAGCCCTAGACTAGTAGACTATAAGATTACTAATAATTGGAGCCCATTAGATGTGATGCTGAAGGGAATCTAATTTAATATAGAAAGAGAATATAGACAACTCTTCAGCATATAAGCCCAAGGCAGCAGCATCCAGGAGATTCCCTTTTGCAACACACTTATCTCAACAAGAGTGCCAATATCCTAAAACATTCCAGTTAATTCCTGTTCTGAGTGTGTGAGCAATGTGCAATGATTTCAAAGCTACATGCAATAGTAAATACTGATAAAGACACTATTACGAAGTATTAGCCTTTGCCTAACTTCTTAATATAAGATTCTTGATTACCATGCTAGATTATGCAGAGGATGAAAATAAAGATTGTGTTGAGTGGGACCTAAGCAACAGAATTGTAATCCACATTAGGGAAGAAATAATATTCAATAGCAAAGAAGAAATTATGCAAGTGCTACTGAAATGTGAAATTTTTTTTAGGTATATTGTCATTGTGCAATTTCCAAAACTACATGACTCGGGTTCTAACTAACATATTCATTGCAACTCAGCAAAATCTCTTATCTCAACCGGGTACAGTAAGCAGGACTTAAAGATCCTATTTGCAAGAATACATTTTGAATCTACTCAAGGTAAAAATTATTGAATTTATTTAAATTTGTGCAGAATTTTGCATAGAGAAGATTTCCACCTTCATTTTTAAGTATCCAGTTCCCAGATTTCATTTTTCATTTTGAGGGATATGAATGGTATTTTTTTTCTCCTTTTCAAAGGTATTTTTGTATCTTTTCCTTCAAACCCACACATGTCATCTGTACATTCCACATGACATAAAACACAGCACTTTAGAAGTTCCATAGCAAACCAGCCTTTTTATCAGAGGATTAAATTCCTTATAAGAAATGTAGAAAAAATCCATGCATTTCTTATCTGTTATGCAATCAACAAAACATATAATAATGTTCCACATGCTGTCTTGAAAACAGACTGCTTTTCCTCTGGTACATCCAGCAATTAGTTGAGCAAATATAATGTTGACAGAGCTTGAGGGAAGAAGAAAATGAGCACTGTTCTTCAAGAGCTCTCAAATTCATCTTTGGCAGCAGAGTAAGCAGCTACAATCTAATAGCATCTTGTGTAAGTGAATTTACAAGATGTCATTTTTAGGGATTATTTTACTGTTTGAAAGCACATACAGCAAGTAAGAATTTTAGGCAGAAAAATTATGATTAGTTTTATGCATAACTCTTATGGTTTCTCTGACAAAATAAGTTTCATTAGCTTTAACTTGTGTCCTTTTTGAAAGGTGTTCAAAGTTCATACCTGTCATAAGTGGCCCTTGTGAAAGATGCAAGACGGAAATACTTCTCCCATGAGTTCTTAGAATATAGACAATTCCAAAACCTGTCAAATAGACAAATAATTTTTATTTTTTTTTTGTCCTTAGACAAACAATTTTCATCATAATTATTGCTGAAAATTATAAAGCACTTTGATAATGGAAAGTGTGTTAGTTCCTAGTCATAGAGCATAAAACAGTCCTGCACAAATGTACTTATTATAGTCTTCGTTAGTTTTTCTGTAGCAAAGTGACAGAAATTAATTTAAAAGCTATTTTCAGATGTGAGAATTCTTATTTAAAATACTTCTAAAATATGAAAAATTTTACTTGTAATATTGATATATAGCTTTTAAGTATATGTGAGAGGATGTGGTAGTAGAGTAATTTGTGGATCTCTGCCTTTACATTTTCTTTGTCTACGTCTGGGAATAGAAGTTACATTGATTAGTGAAAAAATTCAGAGCTTTCACCTTGTTTTTGTTGCTAAGGTAACCATTTCCTTGGCATCAATGCATCCAGCAGGTCTATCTTACTTTCTTGTGAGCTCTAACAGAGGCAACATTGTGGAATGGCATTGGGGGGGGATAAAAAACCACAGAGATAAACAAAGAGGAAAAGATCAACAAAAGTAGATGAAAGTTAATACAGGGATATTGCCTAGTTGAATTGAACTAAATCTGGTTTCTGTGTGTGTCAGTTAGGGAGCTCTGTGCACAGCTAAGATTTAAGGCTCTGACAAAATGACAGCTAAAAGCCAAAGAGGATCAGAAAATCTCCACATCAGAATGCCCCAGCACACTTCCTCNCCCCCTCCCTCTAAGTACCCCACCACCCTCCCCCCCCCCCCCCCCCCCCCCAAAAAAAAACAAACAAACAAAAAACCCAAAAAATCCAACAAAAAAGGAAAAAGTAAGAAGGAAAGGTGGAAACATGTTATCTGGATACAAAATCTGAGGGTAGAGATGTTAAGGTTTTCACACTTCAATCAGTCTGAAAAAGATAACCTTATTTCGAATGGAACACTTTCTTCTACTGTTTCCATCACATATTTTACCTGATTCTATGTCAGATGGGCTATTCCATGAGAACATAGTAAGTATGTGTATTTATTATCATAAATGAACATTTTATTGATCTTTGTGCAGATGTAATTTAATTCTTACTTCACTTCTGCAATGCATGTCACACAACCAAGTAGGGAAAATGAGGAGACAAATAAGTGACTCCATTATCCACTCTTCCTGGCTGACCATACAATGCCTCAGCTGTTTCCTTTTTCAGCATCGTTCCTTGCAAATAACTTAAACCCTGCTAAAAATGAAGTGAATTACAAGCAGGATACACCAAACACCACATTTGGCAGAAAGCTTGGCGACACATGAAAACCTGTCAAATAAATTATATTAGTAAAACCGAAGGAAAGCCCGAATGGCAAAATAATTGACTCTGAAACATAGTAGTGGTATACAATCTCTTAAAAAAAAAAAAAAGAAAAAAAATAAAAAAAAATAAAAAGGAAAAATTCTAAGACAGTGATATGTATCTAGGCAAGAGAAATAGTAAAAACATCATTGTCACCTTACAAAGTTACAACAGCCGACTATGTCTGAAGGCTCTTAATAGTCTCTGTACAATATCTTGTTCAAAAGTCAGGCAACAAAACCCTGTCATAAGAGCTAGAAGTATTCATAGTCTTAAAATAAAAGCTTCAAAATGATTGTTGGTATGGAAATATGAAGCTGATGCCCTCAGAAAGTGAAGCAAGGAGAGATATTCCCAATTCAGTCCTTAACCTACTTCTGCACATAAAATATGCAATTTTTTTCTGTAAATTTCAAGGTTATTTATAGTGTTTACGAAAACATACTGGTAGACATGGATGCATTTACCTGGGGACTGTCAGGAGATGCAAGAGTGAGGCTACTCCACAGGCAAGCTGAGCTGGAAGCCAAGGAGGTTCCCAGAACAGTAAGGTGATAATCCCTATAACCAGGGCACAGAAAGTAGAGCAAGAGCTCTGCAACAGCAGAGCAAGGCAGTAGGGGCAGTAGGGGCAACAAGTCCCATTGGCATATCATCAGTCAAAGGCAACGGAATGTCAGAGAAAACTCCAAGGTCAGTTTAGGAAAGTGAAATGGAAATTTAACAACGGACGACAAGTCTGGAATCAGTTACACCTGCAATGTAGCTCAGGCCAGTTTAGCCCTGAGTGTTGATAGACCTCCTGGACCAAAGAGTATGTAGGGTTCTGAGGTCAGTCCAGGGAGCTGAGCCTATGGGTGTTTTAGGGCCCTGACAGAGATTTACTGTAGAATGATTGGGAAAGTTTCTTTTTTTCTGCTAGGATGAGTAGATAATAAAACAGTGTCTTGGATATTATTGGAAAATACATCAGAACTAATCATGATATATGACTTCATTAGAAGAATTTAATGATACATAATTATTTTAGTGTAGAATCACAAAAAACTTCATTTTTTGCCCCCACAGATGGAGGATACAAAGGGACTCTGAGGATTTCTGTTCCATATGCAAGCCTGAGAGAAATGGAGAAGGCATCACTATAACTAAGAAAAGCAGAAGCCACAGTAATATTAAACACTCTCCCACAAACCTGCATGCTCTGGAGTGCTACACTATAGAAGAATGAGGTCTGTCCCACTGCAAAACAAAGAGGATAAGTAGGGCTGGAGAAAATAGCAAAAGTCCTTCAAAATTCATAGTAATATAATAATTTCTAGAAATAGAATAATACTCAAAATTTTATTACTACTTAAACTAGAACTTGTAGCACAATAATTATAAAAAAAATTAAATTGACAAAAATCAGGCATCTGTTTAAATTGGTATAATTCTTGTCTCTGCAGTTAATGATAATGATATCATAAACGCCCAGTTTATCTTAAACACCCAAATATCTATACTGGAATGCCTAAACTAAAATTCTCAATTTTCTAGTCGAGTTAAAAGTGACAAGTATATCTCAGTCTTCACAACGGGACTTATTTTTTTATATCTTTTGACCCTTTTTTTGGGTAAGTTGTTTGGTTTTTTTTGTTTTCAGCAGCTGAACACAAAATAGATATAAAACATAGTTTTAAACTTTGGCTAGATTTGGACTGAGCAACTTCCTGAGGAATGCATGTACTTTTGTTCTCTTTTATTTGAGGGTTTCATCCAAAGCAAACTTACATCATCTCTTTATATTCTGGATTTGTGTGAGGAAATAATGTGAGAAATTTATCACACCTTGTATAAAATAATATACAGAGAAAAATACTGAAGCTGTAGGATATCTGTAGTGTTACTCCTTTACTCGTAAGTAAACAAAAGACCTTAACCTAGGAAAATAATCTGTCTGAAAGAAAGAAACTACCTGGTCACACAGAAGATCTCTAATGCTCATTTGCTGGGGATTATGAAAAACTCAGAGAAAGTATCTAAAACTAAGAGATAACATTTATAAAGAAAATTTACTTTACTCATATTTCTGCAATGTTATAATAATTTGAATAACAGTGTTTCATTAAGTCTTCTGTTTATCAACAATCAGCTTACATTTCTGGCATCTGGTGCCATTAACAGTGTGTTGTGCATTTTTAAGTCAAAGACAGACAATGTAGCACTTATCTCCAGAACAGAAGTTTTTATATGAAAATTAAAAATTGGTAAGGCAGTAATTTCTTCACCTGTCACATGAGAATAAGCTTAGGGAGAAACAAAAGGCTTGCTGTTGAAGACATTATATACTGTTCCTTCAAACTCAAAAAGTCCTAATATATCTTTCATGCCACCATCTCTCAGTAATCAAAGCACATTTCAAAAGGCTCAGAACAGAATCTTCTTTCATTTGGGTCAATTTACTTAGAAGACTCTCTATTGCAAAGCACTCCAATAATTCTGGAAAGTCTGCAAGTTTTAGCTGGGGAACTCAATTGAAGAGAATGAATTTTAAATTAAAGAAATTTAAAAAATCAAATAACTAAACATTTGGTCTTTTATTCACAGTTCGGTTTAGCTGCTTAAAATGTCACTGGAGTCCTCATGAACTATGAAGTTTTGAATGAAAATGTGAAAATATCATCACTGACATTTCCATTCACATACACCCTTCAACTGAAAATGTAACACAATTTGTCTTGGCAAATACATAGTACCTATGAAAATAATTATTTCTGTTACATTCCTTCCATACTTATATTGAACATAGTAATTGACCTATGTTACAGTGAGTACTTAGAAATTTGTTTTAATTATACAAAGAAAATCTTAGACAATGAACTACAGAATATGAAAATATTTAATGACCCCTGAAGTATTTTCCAGGTTTTTAATACTCTTATTCCTTTCCTTCATTTGTCTTTTAAAGTAGTTGAACAGGAAAGACATACAAAGAAAATACAAATAATCCCAAATAATGTTCATAAGAAGGTGTAATTAATAATTTAATTTGCAAAATTCAGAGTCTTTTGCAGATCATTTGTATATAGGAAAAAGAATTAAAAAAATGGCTCTCATAAAAAAATTCTGATTTTTCCAAAATGAACAGAACATTTTTGTGATTGACAGCAGGAAACCTGAGAACTCTTTCTATCTGAAATATTGCCCTATGAGGAGTGGCTGAGGGAGCTGGGGCTGTTCAGCCTGAAGAAGAGGAGGCTCAGGGGTGACCTTATTGCTGTCTATAACTACCTGAAAGGAGGTTGTAGGCAGGCGGGGCTCGGTCTCTTCTCTCAGGCTCCCAGTGACAGGATGAGAGGACACTGCATCAGAGGAGGTTTAGGTTGGATATTAGGAGAAACTTTTCCACAGAGAGTGATTTCCCATTGGAATGGGCTTCCCATGGAGGTGGTGGAGTCACCGTCCCTGGATGTGTTTAAGGATAGGTTGGATGATGAACTTACTGACATGATTTAGATGGTTTAGATGATGGATTGTTGTTGGATAGGTTGTTAAGTTAGGTAAAAGGTTGGACTTGATGATCTCTATGGTCTTTTTCAACCTTGTTAATTCTGTGTAATTCTGTGCGTAATTGGAGGCATGAATCTTTTTGAAACTCGTGTATTTCTGGAAATATCTAACCCAGTGTTCAGCACACTTAAGGAAGTTTTAGTTCAGAACTTATTCCAAAACAAATCTTATTAAAAAACCAAAATACATGCAACGTCTAGATAAGTATCCTCTCATTTCTTCCTACTACTCATCCTGCCCTGAAGTGAGTCAGAATGGTGAACTACTTGTGATGGCCACAAAACCTGAAGGAAAAAAAATCTATTTCATTCCATTTGAGTTACCTTCTGGATTCTACTTGATGTAAACCAGAGACATCAGCCCCAGAACGGTGGAGAGATGCTGCCATAATTCAAAGGATTACTCAGGGTATTTTGAAAAGCTGCTGTTCTTAAAGCTTGATATTAGATTGGAGCACTTCAATAATAGCTACAAAATGACAGTCTGAGGAAGAATTTTACACTCTCTCTGAATTACCACAGCTGCAGAGGATGCTGAGCCCCAGGAGTCACAGTCTTGAAGTAGCTTTGAGACCTGTGACTCTAGGCTACAAATTCTTTGCTGGCTCATGAAAAGATGTATAATGAAACAATACTCAAAAATACTGAAAAAAACCTGTAGCTACAGTTTTGTATGCAATTAAAAAAAAAATTCTAAACCCTTTTGTTCATCTGAGTATCACCTTAGTAGATCTCTTAATGATGTAAATAGAAAACCAGAGCAACACTACATTATGAATGCTTGAAAAAGAATGTGTCTTGGCTGCTTGTTTAGTTCTTATTTGTCTGTGTTTTTATGCACTGCATTGAAGTGGCATTTTTCAAGGAGTAGTTGAGGAGGCAGGAAGTTGTTTTCTTTGGACAACAATATATGCTGGGAATTTTTGCTTTGAGATGTATTCAGTGGTGATGGTTTTCACAACCAGCCTCTCTAGGCAGAAGTAACTTTTCTTTTTTGCTAATACATCCTTGAAGTTAGCTAAACTATAACAATACTAGATGATTAGTGCTTATATATATATATATATATACGGTGCTTATATGTGTATATATATATATATATACATACATGATTTATTTTAGAAGAATTTGGTTGAAAAGGAAAACAGGTATGTGGCTGTTTTGGTTGTGATTATCTACGGTAACATGACACTATGAAAGTATAAAGATATCACCCAAGAAAATGTGTAGGAGAAGAGAAAAGAGAAGAGAAGAGAAGAGAAGAGAAGAGAAGAGAAGAGAAGAGAAGAGAAGAGAAGAGAAGAGAAGAGAAGAGAAGAGAAGAGAAGAGAAGAGAAGAGAAGAGAAGAGAAGAGAAGAGAAGAGAAGAGAAGAAAGAACCCTAACCCTGATAGTAGTGGATGTGTGCACAAGGGGGCCTCCTTTGACACAGCCTAGTAAGGGAGCATCACATGCACAAAGAAGTATCACAGACCTAGAGACTTCACCTCCAGTGCCTCCACAAACCTAACAGTTCACGGGCTGTGGCCTCCTCCTCTTAGTCTTATCCTCAATCCCCTGTCAGGAAACTTGAACAGCTTTCCACAGTAGCAACGTTTTAAGGCAATTAAAATAGTCCAATTCCTCAAAATGACTTAACCACAACTACAGTTATCTCAAAACTGAAGAAACAAGGTAGGAAAAAAGAGAAGAAACCAGATAATTTAAAAAATGTTTTGTGGTAACCACATCATTGAGTTATAAAACAGACAACATGATGGGAGAGCAGGTTTAAACATAAAGAAGCATTATAGTGAATTGTCCTTTCACAAAAGAGTGATCTTAATGGCATGGAAAGTTAATAATCTAAACCATACCTTACTATAAAGAAGACTGAGGCTTTAAATAAGCCTCAGAGCAAATAGGAGTACCACAGACATAGTATTTGTTCTCAGATAACTGCAAGACAAGTGTAGGGAACAGAACAAAGAAATCTAGTCTTAGTCATCAATTAAATCACAAGACTGCTATGTAAACTAATGAACATCTTTGTCAAATAGGAATTTATTTATAAAGCTTTAATCTTGGCAATGGCAACGGCAACTGAAAAGAAACTTGAAACTATGGTCAGAAGTGTGCATGTTCTTCTCCTTCTCACTAATAATGCTTCTCTTAAGGAATGAATTTCCTTATGTAATTAGCACATTTGATATTTTATCCTTTCTTTTGTATGAATATGACAAAAACTGTTTTAACATTTATATATTACTAGTTTCTTGGAGGAGAACTCTAAAGATTCTTCAGAAGACGGGAAGATACTATTTTTAATATGTTATCAAAGCACTTCAGGAGAGGGATCTATGGGATGGTCTTCAAGTCTAGCTTGAAGGTTTACCTGGAAGCTGTCTCTCACTGTAGCTGTTTGAAGATTGTTAACCTGGAGCCTCCTACTTGGAATGCCAACCCTCTGAGGTTTGAGCTTAAAGTGAAGGTTAAGTTTGCACCTCACAAGGCGATGGTCTGTTTTACATTCTGCATTAGGCGTCACTCTGGTATGATGGACATCGCAAACATTTCTCTGGCTACCTCAGAACAACTTCTACCTGAAAGTCAGTGTGGTTTCAGAGCAAACACAGACATGGTATTTGTTCTCAGATAACTGCAAGAGAAGTGTAGGAGTGTAGGGAACAGAACAAAGCAATCTATGTAACTTTTGTTGACCTCACCAAAGCATTTGACACTGTGAGCAGAAAAGGCCTGTGGCAGATCTTGGAATGATTAGGTTGTCCTCCTACATTCCTCAAAATGATTATCCTGCTACATGAGAATCAGTGTGGCCAAGTCAAATATGGCGATGCACTCTCTGAGCCCTTCCCAACAGCTAATGGTGTGAAACAGGGTTACGTTCTCGCACCAACTCTATTCACAGTCTTCTTCAGCATGATGCTCCAAAGGGCCACGTCAGGCCTTGATGAAGATAACGGCATTTACATCTGATATCGTACTGATGAGGGCCTATTCACCCTAAGGCGACTGAAGGTGCGCACCAAGACCCTAAATCATCTTGTCCGTTGAGCTGCTTTTTGCTGACAATGCTGCCCTTTTTGCTTGCACAGGAGCAGCTCTGCAGCGTTTAACATCCTGCCTTGCAAAGGCCACTGAGCTTACTGGGCTGGAAGTCAGCTTGAAAAAAGACAGAAGTTCTTTACCAACCTGCACCTCAGGAAGTCTTCCATCATCCCCACATCACCATAGGCAAGTCAGAGCTTAAGTCTGTCCAGCAGTTTAACTATCTTGGAAATGTCAGACAACAGGTTAGCAAAGACATACAGAGCCTTTGGAAAACTCCATAAAAGAGTCTGGTGCAATAAACACCTGAAGAAAAGTACAAACATTAGTGTCTACAGAGCCTTTGTACTGTGTACTCTTTTATATAGGTCTGAATCATGAGTCATCTACCGCCACCAGCTGCGATTCCTCAAACGCTTCCATCAGCGCTGCCTCCGTACAATCCTAAACATCCACTGAACTGACTACATGACTAAAGCTACTGTCCTTGAGCAGGCAGGGGTCACCAGTATTGAGGCCATGCTGCTGAGGATGCAGCTGCACTGGGCAGGGCACGTCTCCAGGACGGAGGATCATCGCCTCCTGTATTGGGTCTGTCTGAGATGGAGCCCATTTCCCATACAGCAGCTCTCACAGTGCTGTGCTGTGCATTGGTGGCTGGAGTGGTGCTGATAATACGCCAGTGTTTTGGCTACTGCTGAGCACAGCACTGGGACTGTAGTGTCCCTTCCCCAACTGACGGCAGGATTTTGGGAGGGGACACAAGTGGGCCAGCTGACCCAAACTGACCAAAGGAATATTCCATACCATATGACATCAGCTCAGGTATAAAGCTGGGGAGAAGCAGGAAGAGGGGGGGGGCATCCACAGTCTCCCATGGTGGCTCACCAAAAGAGCCACTACACGCGTTGAAGCCCCACTTCTTTGGATGTGGCCGGTCATCGCCGCGGATGGGAAGTAGAGATTAGATTAGTGCTTTGCTTTTGCGCTGGCTTTGCTCTGCTTTCATTTTTGCTTTAGTAAACTGCCTTACCTCAACCCACCGTTTGCCATCGTATTCTTTTCCCCTGCCTGACTTTTGGGGGGGAAAAAGGGGCTAAAGCAACTGTGGGCACCTGGTGGCCAACCAAGGTTAATCCATTACACCTCCCTAAGATTGTGCTCTATGGTGAACTTGCCACCGGCTGCCACAACAGAGCAGCCCCAAAGAGGAGATACAAAGTCTCCCTGAAACAATACCTCAATGTTGGTCATATTGACGGCCATCAGTGGCCCACTCTGGCCTCCAATCAAGAGACGTGGAGACACACTACCCATAATGCTGCTGCCTCCTTTGAGAATACACATAGGATCAGTCTCGAGAAAAAAAGACAATGGAAAAAGAATCGTGCCTTGTCAATACTGCCTAAGGAGACTTTTCACTGTGCTTTTTGCAACCGGACTTGCCTGTCCTGCATTGGCCTTTTTAGCCATCAGCATGCTTGCAGCAAGTGTGGATAGAACCCTACCCATATCTCCATTGATGAAGCCTAGCCATGATGATGATGATTACCAGTTTAATATGAAGTCAATTAAAATTCTAGAAGATTACTGAATTTCTAACAGGAGAAGAAAAAAAACCCTATAATAAATATTCTATTTAGGTATAGAAATACTTTTTGGGGGTCAAATTTCTCTGGATCCTGAAGAAATCTTCATGGAAAGACCATTCTTTTGTAGAATGTATGGGGTAATAGAAATACCACATCATTTTTTCTATCATCTGCTATTACTTTCAAATTTTATTATAAAGTATTTGACTATATTATGTATTTATTCAATAGAGAAACAGGCAACATGCTGCTACACATTACAATATATAAACAATACATGTATTTCTAATAATTACCAAAATAATTGGTTTTTATTTTAAATTTTAATAAAATACTACAAAATGTCAGTATTTTAAATTTTATTTTCACTGCTTATTGGTTTTAGTGCTAAAATTATTAGAAAGGCAAAAATCCAAACAGGTGGTGCTTTTTCTTGCAAGATATTCTGCTAAGGATAGTAAAGTCTGGCTCTGTCAGAATTCCAGGTTTCCTATAAAATTACAATACTGTGTGATTAATTCATGTTTCCGGATCAACATTCAAGTCAAAGAAAAGTCTTCTATTGGAGAAAGGCAATAATGTAAAAGCTCACTCCAAATCAGATTGTTTCCATAGCAGAGATTCTCACTTTCCTGTCTTTCAAGCTTCTTACAAGGACACAATATCTACAGTCTAAACTAGAAGGAATCATCTTACTTTTAGATAAGGGGGCTGTAGGGAGTTACAATTGCTAGCATCAAGAGAGTGCTGCAGTCTCTGCTGCAGTTTCTGGCTGAGTTTAACCTGTGTCTAAGGGACGTGTGCAGCAAAAGATGGGCCTGAAGGCCAGGCTATACATTCAGAACAACTGGGCAGAGCCCTTCACTTGTAAGCTCTGCTAAGGAACCCTCACTTCTCCATGGCACAGTGTGGTGGTATCTCTGCTGGCTTTGGATCAGGCCCAGAAACTGTGTAGGTTACTCAGCTTGCAGCTTCAAAGTATGGACACCATTATTCCCACAAAATGAAGCAAATTCAAATTTACCTCCAGTCATCATGGCCAGAAATAATTTTATCAATTTAACTTCTCTGAAGCTTTATAATATACTGTCAGGCATTCCTGATTGAGAAGCCTGTGATTTGGAAAGAATAATTTGGAAATATCGTCTGTTTACTGTAGAAACTCTGAAACTGGATTCAAAATTAAGCAAGAAAGAGATATGAAATAGCATGAGGTAAAAATAATATGGGGATATTCAGTTTATTAAAGATATTATTCTTGTCATTCTAAAACTTTTATCTTAAAAAATCTTTCAATTTAACTAAGCTTTTGTGAAGAGTTTTGGATTAAAAAAGTAGTATGAAAATACTGCAATTTTCTGTGTTGTTTTTTTTTTTTTTTAAGTTAATAGTTAAAATATTCACCCAATATCCAAAAAACAATATTTTGTTCACTCTTCAGTTTATGGAGTAAGCCTGCATATTTCTTCTCTTGAGCAAACTCCCTAGCTACCACAGTAAAAAAAATTATCTGGCCTCTACTGTTAACTATGTGTCCAGGTTTGATAGACAAATTTTTGATTAATAATTTGTGGATACAGAGGTATTAAATAAATAAGAATTTATTATGAGGTAAGAAAGAAAGGTAACTGAAAAATATTAAAATACCAAAAAACCTCCTGAAGAGAGCCCAATAACCACCCCCCTGTAGCCCTTTGAAAAACAAGGCTTTCGAAGGGGAGTGTAAGAGAGCAATCCACCTACCTGATTTAAAATTCAATTTTTGTCAAAAGCCGTTTCGGGAAGGGGGGTTGCCCTCGGCCGGGACAGAGCGGGGATGGGACCGGGGCTGGGGCTGGGCGGCGGCTCATCGCTCCGGGCTTCCTGAGAGCACGGGGGCCTGCTCTCCCTGTACCCATGGGGGCCGGGATGGAGCGGGGCCTGCACCAGTCCCGGTGCCCCCAAGGTCAGGGCCAGGGCCGGATGGCGGCTCCGTGCCCTCCAGACTCCTGGCAGCGGGGCGGCGGTTTCTAGTGCCCCCCGTCCCCACCGCTTCCGGGAGCACAGGGGCCCTTCCCTGCGAAGCATGCGGCTGGGACCGTCCCTTCCCGCACGGCCACAGTGGCTTCCTGGGGCAAGCAGCAGCCTGGGGGCACGGCTACGGGGAAGCCCCAGTGTCCCTCCGGGGGGCGGCGGCTCCTCACCCCCACCCCGGAGCGCGGGCAGCAGCACGCAGCCCCGGGCCAGCC
>VXBA01001831.1:62931-74012 GCA_013399895.1 Serilophus lunatus | reverse complement strand
CGTGGCTTGACTCAGCCCACCTCCATCGGCATTGGAGCCACACGAGCACAACTACAGGTTGAAAGCTTCCCCAAATAACATCCCGGGTTGGGGGGGGGAGAACCTTTCACTGTGTTGTTGTTTTTTTCAGAGATTCCAGAAGAAAGAGAAAGTGGCTCTTCCTTTTCCACTGCCTCTCTGTGGCCAGTTTGGCTGGCCTTTGAAAGCAGTTCCCTTATTCCTTTTTCCTTGGTTTTTCCTTTTTGTGGTTTTGCCGAGTGCTTGTTTTATGTGTTGAGTCTGGGGTTCCCTAAACTGTGTTTTCTTTGAGCTCCAGACAAATAAAGTGTTTCGCTGTTGTCACATTCTGTCATTCTTCTCGTCATTACTAAGAGTGCCCCCTAGTTAATATTGTGGTGCTTAAACCACCACAGGCATGGATATAATTTCATTGTTTAAGCATTAGAAAGAGAATGATATAACTCTCAAAAAATAATATAGTGAAGATGCAGTTATGATCTGGCAGCACACATTTAGTATTTCAATACAGAAAACTTTTGTTGATGGAAAGAATTTCTGAAAACAACCTGGAGTCTGATTTTTGTTGATTCCAGTGGATACATATATACAGGTATTTAAGTAAATGCCCCAGGATTGTGTATTCAGCTAAAAAGCTTTATCAACTTAAAAAACTAATTATCAAGACTGGTAAATTCTAGTGAGTTTATAGTGCTTTTTTAATTTTGCATTAAAATTTTTAGGCTAAGTTTCATGAGAACTTTTAATCTGAGTTATATAATGCCTTACTTACAAACATCCCAACAAATGTCACAAAAATAATTTCAGGAATAAATGGCTTATAAATAAAGTCTGAGTTGAAATAAAATTAATATTTCTGTAGGCACACTTCCAAAACTGTGGAAAAGTTAATGATTCAAATCTAAGAAATCAGTAGCAGAAAACTATTAGTTTTCAATATGCTTTTTTTCATGTCTTTTATTCAAAGACATTTGAAGGTCTCAGAAAATCTGATGTTGCCCTTACAGGTGAGAGTCAAAGCTTAAATGAGCTAGAATGAGTGTGACATCCAAGATCATCCCATCTTTGTTGAAGTAAAGAAGTTCATTTCTCATACATAGCTTGGGACTTTGTGTAGTGCTGAGACATAACATGGGACTTCTCTGTTCTCATTTGCAGGCCTGTCTGCAACTTATCTGCTGTTAGTGCCATCACTAAGCCTGACAGTAATTTTGTTATTTCAAGATTATAGACTCACACTTAAAATTATTTCTCACTATTTTAAATCTCATTTTTTTACTCTTAGTCCCATTAATTTATGCTTTCATGTTGCTAATATTGCCTTATTCTCTTTGCTTTTTTCATGTTCGCTGCTCTGCTCCACATACTCATTAGTTTAGCATTGTTTGCAAACCCAGTTAAAGTGTCTTTTATCTCTTCTCCCAGACAATTAATGAGTATGTTAAATATTATAGGGTCTGTTGCACCCTCTTTGCATACTTGATCACAGATCTCAAGTCTAGTTGTTCATAATGTATAGGTATTGCAGCTTTTCAGTTTGTTTTTCTTTGTGTCTCTTTCAGGTAAGTAAATGCTTTAAAATCAATGACTGCTTGAAAACAATAATCTTTGGATGGCCATTTCTTATTATATTTTCACAACCCAAGTTTCCTAAGTATGTTTTCTTTTGCAGACTGTGTTACTTCTGAACACAGTCCTTGTTGAACACATAAGAGAAATTTCTTTGCAACACATATATTCAAAGTCCTAAAGCATTCCTAAACCAAATAGGGTATAATGGTTTAGAGAACTGATGATGAATGTTTTGCTCCAGCAGATTATTCCATGCAACTGTTCATAGTAAGAGCATCTGGAGTCAGAAAATCTGTAATTAAATGCTGACAAAGTATGCTATGATGCAAATTCAGAATCTCCTTCAAGGAGAATGTATATTTAAAATTGCCTTTGTGTAATATTTAAGATAACATTTCACTCGTTCACATTTTTATTCTTTCAACAGAAGAGAGTAAGTCAACTATTTTAGCTGTGAAAATTGCCTAGTTCTACTTCATGCAGTAAGGGATAGATTTAAAATGTTATCTGTCTATGGCACTAGATGGAGCTATCTCTTTGAAATCAATCAGCTCTGTTGGAAATTCAACTTCTATTCCATGTGTATCATACTGAAAATTATCATATAAGGGAGAAAGAAAAAGAAAAGGGAGAAAGAATAAAGAGAAAAAAAATCAAAAGATGAAACCAAATAACTAATATAATTATTTAAATCATTATGAAAATGAATCTAGAATAATTTCAAATTAATATATTCTCTTAATACACCAGGAACTCTTTCCACCGTGGTAATTTTTTCAAAGTACTTCTGAGAACTTAAGGTCTGAAGCACCTCTGCAAAAAAAAAGTTTGTTAATTAAAATAATTAAGAGGGATTCTTTGTATGACAAGAACAAAAAAAGTTCTGTGGATTTAAAGAACCTAGAAAAGACTGAACTTTATTGAGCAAAATTTTATTATACAAAATTTTCTGTGGGATGTTTAAGTTTTACTAGATATTGTCAGAAACATAAGAACAGAAATAAGAAAGCTGGCTAAGAAACAAGAAGTAAATACTCAATAGTAAGATTAGCTTTCCCTTGGATTACACAATCCTCTTTTTTTCCCCTTTTTTGAACTTTCAAAATATCTTTCCACAAGCTGTGCCAGATCTCTTTCTCCAGTATCACACCATCACTTTTTGAATTCACTGAATAGTAAGACACCTCAGCTAATGCAGTGCTGCAGTCTTTTTCAAAACAAACAGAAAAGGTAAGGAAATCTGCAGCTCATTTCTTTACATTCTAGCCCAAAACCAGATTTCCAAAGTTACCAGTGTGAGGCTAGACTGTCAAACTCTATGGCGTACCATGTAGTAGTGAAATGCCCTAAATTTCATGTTTTCCTTTCTGAAATGTCTCAATATGTCTCCTTTGCAACTTCCCCATACTGTGCTATTTTCAAATAGGCACAAATTTCTCATCTTATTAATCCATTTTCCCTTGTAAAACATTTTGTTAATGACTGTATTTCATTATCCATCTTTGTGGTTACTGTAGTAAAATGAAGTACTTGAAAGGACTTCAGGTTACTCGTGGATGAAAATGAGCCAGAAATATACAGTTGCTGCTCAAAAAGATTATCATACTCCAGGCTCCATAAAAAGAAGTGTGGCCAGCAGGTTGAAGGAGGTGATTCTTCTCTGCTCTCATGAGACCTCACCTGGAGTACTACATCCAGGTCCAATAAAAGAAAGACATAGACCTGTTGGAGCTGGTCTAGGAGACTGCCACAAAGATGACCAGAGACATAAAGCATCTCTGCTCTGAAGAAAGGTTGAGAGAGCTCAGTTTTTTCAGCCTGGAGTAGAGAAGGCTCTGGGGACACCTACTGTGGCCTTTTAATATAGAAAGGGAGCTTTTAAGTAGGATGGAGAAAGACATTTTACCAGGGTCTTGTGACAAGTCAAATGGCAGTTTTAAACTGAAAGATGGTAAATTTATGTTTGATGTAAGGGAGAAATTCTTTACTGTGAGGAGAGTATTTAAACTTCTAAAACCAGGCCAAAACAAAACTTATTTATCTGAACAGCATAGATTTTAGCTGAAGATTTTTGTAAAAAATAGACTAAGATATGTCTTTCATCTATTTATTATACTAAGAACATATATTTTATCTTTAGTTAGACTTTTATACCATTCTGACTTCTATATATAGAAGAAAGTAAACAGTAATTGTAATAACAATAATATCAACAATAGCAGATGTTAGTGTCCTGCCTAATCAGTGTCTAACAACCATATATAAGCTCTATGTTTTTGAAAAACCATGGAGGCAATAGATTGTAATGTTTACAGTGTTGCAATTCATAGCTAATGTTGCAATGTTCTAGCTAATGATTAAAGATTCTAATTTTCTATGTTTCAGAGTAAAGCAAAACATGATAAAATATTTATAAAAGAAGAAACTCCACAGAGTTTGATGGAGTTTGTTTTAAACACTCTAAGCCTTCATTGCTATAGAAATTATGAATTTATTTCCAGAATACACTATTGCCTTCTCTGGCATATTCTAGTATGAGATAGAGAAAGGGTCTCCCTCTTACTTCCAGATGAATTATGGTTGGTCATGTTACTTGGAAAAATAAGAAAAAAATTTAAGTATATGCTGAATTTCATTAGTAATATGCAGGCAGAGGAGATTTGAACAAATCTAACAAATTTGAATCAGGAACAAATTTAAATTTCACAAATAACTACCTCCTGAGTTCAGTGTTTCTCATAGTCTGTTCTATTTGAATACTCATGAATAAAAAATTTTAAGCAACTTTGTAAATGTAAAACAACATCAAAAGCTATTCACATCCCTGACAGTTGTATTGAAAGCATAATAAATGTTACTGACAGTCCTGCACATATAAACTGATTACATTTATTTGCATTTGTCTGGGTTGTCAAAGATGAGTTGAAACTACAACACAGATTGATTTTAGGGACTGTTCTAGCTGCATCAGTTTCAGGACAGAACTTAATTTTGGTTAGCATAGCACTTGTTAGCAGATTCTTGGTAACCTATTGAAAGCTGAAAGGAAAAAAAGAAGGAGAAGTGGGTAGGAAAAACTTAGCTGTAGTGGAAACAGACAAATGGTAGCAGTCTTCTGTTTTGCAAATACACTGCATTTTCTGAGAGCAAGGAACAGCTCTTTGAGAAATAAGACATTTGTGGGAGTGCAAAAAGGTTTCTCTTTTTTTTTTTTTAATTGCCATGACATTAACATAACAAGCTTTAAACGTTGGAAGTAGGTTAACAGGATTAATGCTTAGTTTTAGGTGATTAACAGAGTATTTGCAGAGCAGTCTTTTTTCTGGTATGTGAGAAAAAATGAAAGTATAATGAAGTCATGCATGAAACTGTTTCCTCTTAAGGAACTGACTTTTCATTAACCATTTAAATAGTAAGTGATGATTAAAATACAGCGCAAATCACTCAAAATTCCCATTTCTTTGGTTCCATTAAATTTATACTCAGAGATTAAATTGATTGCAGAGATCAGCATGGTTATCCTAGTGACTGGCACCAGACAAAAATCTGAGTACTGGTGAGATGTTTTTGGTTCAAAGTCAAAACTGAAATAACTGGGTATTTCTTGCCAAAATCTGTTACAAGTACCATAAATCAGTCTTGGAGCTAAAACCTGTTCTGAGTATTTGCTAGGGGTTTTTTTGTAATCAATACAGATTTACACATGAAAAATGTAAAGTCTTATGTAAAAGTAGAAAATTAAATGGGAATACTAAATGAAGTAATGTAATGTATTAAATTTTAATTGGAATAGAGAGGTACTGCACAGGTTTAATGTAGAGGAAGAGAAAACAGCATGCAAATAGTTAGTACTATATTAAAATAGGTGATTTTTTCCCCTTTGCACATTTCTATGAATTTCCTCTCCTGCAGTGCTTATAGCACTTATTTCCTTACAGATCTCTTACAATGCATATTGTAACTATATGAAAGAATTCCCAGTGGTATGCTGAACCTTTCAGTTTTGTACTTTCCTTAACAACTTAAATGAAACAGAATTTTTTTTCTCATCCAGTTCTTAAAAGTGTAGGTTTTAAAAATGCAACCATTTTTCTAGATTATCTGTATCTTTATGTTTTTATTTTTAAATAAACTTTTTTCTACACTATCCTTTAAAATTTAGTGTGAGATATCATCCCCTTTATAAACAACAGTTAGTCTGCTAAAATGTCCCAAGTAATTATATGCCATTTTTTCCAAAAACTGCAGTATAATTGTCTTGAATATCTGTGGATGTCTATAACTGTTTATGAACCAAAGCCAAATAGAAGTGTCAGATAATCACTCTTCTGACACTATGAAAAGTTGTGCTAAAATAAAACTTTGCAGCACTTTGTGGCCTTTTCATCCCAGAATTGAGGAATTTGCTTAATTTCCACACACAAAATATTTTAACACTAGGAAAATATATGAGTGGAACTGATTGAAATGTTTGAAATAAATTATATGTAGCTAAAGCTGGTCAACATTTTATTACATCCTTAAATTGATGTAAATCCATGTTAGAGTAGGAAAAGTGAAGAAGGTTAGAGACCTCAATAACTAGCATGTTTTCAAATAATGATCCATATGAGTTCATTATAGGCTAGATATAGAATTAGCTGGAGCAAGTGTCAGAGCTGTCATATGTTATTTCTATGAATTTATAGAAAGTAGAAAGTCCAGAAGAATTGAAAAACGAAAGGACGGGATGACTGTGCCAAATTTTATTAGCTGTCTAAGGTAGATGGATGTCATACAAGAGATGTCTGCAGTGAGTATGAGAACAATTCATGTCACCTTTATTTATCTTCAAAAAGAAAAATTTGTAAACAGTGGGAATTATTTAGAAAGTCTAACCTTATATTCCTTGCAGCAGTATAATACATAACTTTTTGACTTTTCTTCTTAGTTATGTACAAGATGTCCTTCCTTTTTTACAAGATCACATCTATGTACAAACATGGAACATACTGTACCTATCCTTTCTATCCCTTCACATGTGTAAAGACAGCTCCTGAGCTGCCAAATGAGTAACAATGAGAATCTTCTTCTTTCCAGGATTCCTCATCATGTTTTCTTGCCTTTAAATTGTTCTCTGATCCCTCTTTTTCTTTGCTCTCCTGAATGGACATAGCCTTGTTTATTGAGCCATAACTTTCCTCAAGTGTTGTATCCATAACATTCAGTACTGTTTCCATTTTACTTCCACTACTAATGAAAGGAAAAGGATTATGCTGTGGGTCATAATGACAGCAATCCAGTTTAAATAACCCATTTAGGGAAAGGAAACAAAAACATGATATGTGCAAGTTCAGATCAGTTCTTGTGCAATCCCCAGTCTATCAAGGACACAGACCATAACAAGATAGCTTAGTAGCTATGTTTTGAACACTATTGACATGTGTTTTGAGCACTGTTTTACAGTGATTTCCCATTTTTGCAGACTCCTTATATTAAGTCCATATTTTCATGATTGTTTCTGAATATTTCACATAGAACAGAGTCTAAATATTTACTGGAGTCTGGATATTTACAGCAATCCTCAAGGTCTATTAAGTTGTCAAAGAAGGAAATCAGAGTGATTTAATATGAACTGCTCTTTAAAATCCATTTTGACAATTTCCTATTACAAGATCACAATACATATTTGTATATAGCATGTTTATTATACATTCTTATATTAGAAAAAATTGGATTTGTAATTCTAATGCTATTCACTATTCGCTATTTCGTATAGATTGAAGTCTAAGTGGCATTAAATAAAATACTGGATTTTGTTGTCTATGTAGAGATGTATCCCACTTTCATATTATTTGGTCTGGAAGTTTTCAGAGTCTGAATTTATACACCTTTGCATGCTCATAAATGCCTTCCTTGAGTCATATGCAAAAAAAATCATGCAAAATCCCATCTGAATATTGTTGAGAATGTCTGTTACATTTATTGCTGAAAAGCATTTCACTTCTCTTTGAGTATTCACTACTGTCATTAAATCTGTCTTAGAGCCTGCACTCAGACATTAGGAGAGTATGGCTGAGGTCACTTGGTTTGTTCAACTTGGAGGAGAAGAGATTAAAAGGAGACCTCATTGTGGTCTTCCAACATCTTCGTCAAGGGAAGCTGAGGAGCAGGTACCGATCTCTGCACTCTAGTGACCAGTGACAGGACCCAAGGAAAAAAGGATGAAGCTGAATCAGACAAGGCTTAGGTTGGCTATCAGGGAAAGGTTTTTCTCTCTGAGGGTGGTTGGCCACTGGAATAGACTCCCCAAGGAAGTAGTGACAGCATCAATCCTGTTTGAGTTCAAGAAGTGTTTGGACAATGCTGTCAGGCATATGGTGTGATTCTTGAGTTGTCCTAGAAGGGCCAAGGAGTTGGATTCAATGATTCTGGGTCGATGATGGGTCCTTTCCAACTCATATTCTATGAGCATATTCTATGATTCTATGAAATATAATATTTTTGTTTTGGTTAAACTTGTGTTATATGCTGAAGACTCTCCATTTATAATAGTTACACTCCTCTTTCTTTTTCATGTTTTTTAAAGTACAATTTGGATATCTATTTTTAATTCTTCCTTAGTTTAGAAATACTATAGAATTCACTATGAAATCCATAGTTTCTATGCTCTGGGTAGATATGGATGTTGTCTATTTAGACTTCAGCAAGGCCTTTGATACTGTCTCCCACAACATACTCCTGGAAAAGCTGGCAGCTCGCGGCTTGGACAGGATCACTCTTTGCTGGGTTAAGAACTGGCTGAATGGTCAGGTCCAGAGAGTGATGGTGAACGGTGCCACATCCAGCTGGCGGCCAGCCACCAGTGGTGTCCCTCAGGGGTCTGTGCTAGGACCAGTGTTGTTCAATATTTTTATTGATGACATGGATGTGGGTATTGAGTCTTTTGCAGATGACACTAAGCTGGGAGCTTGTCGATCTATTGGAAGGAAGGAGGGCTCTTCAGAGAGATCTGGATTGGTTGGATAGCTGGGCAGTATCCAATAAGATGAAATTCAATAAGTCTAAGTGCCAAGTTCTGCATTTTGGCCACAAAAACCCCCTGCAACGTTACAAGCTGGGACAGTGTGGCTGGACAGTGCCCAGGTGGAAAGGGACCTGGGGGTACTGGTCGACAGCCAACTCAACATGAGTCAGCAGTATGCCCTGGTGGCCAAAAAGGCCAACGGCATCCTGGCCTGCATTAGGAACGGTGTGGGCAGCAGGAGCAGGGAGGTTATTCTACCTCTGTGCTTGGTGCTGTGAGACCACACCTTGAGTACTGTGTCCAGTTCTAGGCCCGTCAGTTTAGGAAGGACATGGAGATGATTGAGCGCATCCAGAGGAGAGCAACAAGGCTGGTGGGGGGCTTGGAGCACAAGCCCTATGAGGAACAATTGAGGGAGTTAGAGTTGTTTAGCCTGGAGAAAAGGAGGCTCAGAGGTGACCTTATCGCTCTCTACAACTTCCTAAAAGGAGGTTGTAGTCAGGTGGGGGTTGATGTCTTCCACCAGGCAGCAACTGACAGAATGAGAGGACACAGTCTCAAGTTGTGCCAAGGAAAGTATAGGTTAGACATTAGAAAGAAGTTTTTCACAGAAAGAATAATAAAGTATTGGAATAGTCTGCTCGGGGAGGTGGTGGAGTCACCATCTATGGATGTGTTTAAAAAAAGGCTGGATGTGACACTTGGTGACTTAGTCTAGTCGAGGTGTTAGGGCAAGGGTTGCACTCGATGATCTTGGAGGTCTCTTCCAACCTAGTAATTCTGTGATTCTGTGATTCTTTTATATAGATATAATAGTTGTTAAACTTACCAGATCAGATACCATTGTTTTAAGAAAACACCATATCGAATTGTTATTTAAGAATACCATGACAGAGATACGGAATTTGGAGGTTTCTATGCTTTTTACTTTAGCATGGAAACCCTACAAGCCTTTGAGGTGCAGGGATTGCCTTCTCATGAATCACAGCTAGCAGGAAAATACACAACTCTTAATGGAAACAGGGGACCAGATAACTTTCATGAAAATTTCAATGCTCTGGTTTCTGTGCTTTCCAAAACTCTCTTATCAGCTCTTTTCAGAGCCAGCTGACATTATGTATGTATGATATCTAAGAAGTAAGTAGAAAGATACTTTGTGGAGGTGTTTCAAAGAATTTATAAAGGAAGGATACAAAAGTGCATTATGCTATTAATTTCTTGCCCCTTGTAGGTATGCCAAATGAGTTTGCAGAGATTAAATTATCTTCAATAATTATAGCAATTTAATTGAATTTGTACATACATGTAAACTTACTCTGCCCTACTACAATTTGAGACAATTTTATAGCACAGGAATTTCTCATAAGATATTCAACCTACATACAATACTTTGTAATAGGAGTAAAAAATATTCCTTGGTCTATTTGTTTTAGTCAGGCTCCATCTTAAAATGTCTATGGACAAATAGTAATAAAAATAAACCCCAGAAGATTTCTTTCTGCAAAGCAATGATTGCTGAACAGATCAAATTTTTATAACAAAAGTATTTGTTGAAGTAAATCTACTTTTCCTCACATAAATGGCACTGGGTCATAAGCTCAAAATTCTTGGATAGAGAAGGCAGCATTTATCCGTTGGCTCATTCAAAATGGAGATGGGAATATGTAGAGCTTGCAACCCCACAGGTAAGAGCAATTACTACAATTTAAGATATACAGATATGTCAGGAAGTGAGGGAGTAGAATGAAAAAATAATAATAAAAGGATCTAGATATATATACTTAGATAAGGGTGATGATTTATTCTTTTGAACTATGTTGAAGTTATATAACAGTCTAAGGTGATGAGGACAGTCCTGCTGCTGCAAATAGTTATTTCTATTTCAGAGCTCTGAAGACAGGATGTTAATTTTTCTCTAGTTGGCCATAATTCACTTAAGCCATTGAGTGATAATCATCATCGTCTGAAATACCTGAGAAGAATTTTCTCTATTTAAAACTTAGACTGGATCTCACCCATCTAATGGAATATAGTGTTCTCGGTCATCTGTGAAGAGAAATGTCTCTGATTTAAGTGGGAGTTACCTCTTGAGGGTAACTCAAGAAATGCTAACAGAAATGCTCGTTTCTTCATTAGATATAGCAAATAAATATCCATTTTGCTATGGTGTTTGCTGTCTTGGCACTGCTAGGCTGACAGGCAGCTAAGAACCTAGCATGTCCTGTGTTAGCTGATACTGGAGGTCTGGTTAAAAATGCATGTATAGCTTCTATCATTCTCCCCCCAATATATTAATTTTGTGCTATTGTCTAATTTGAAGTTGTAGGTTCCCATAAGTCCATGCACTTATCCTAGAAAGGTACTTGCAGCTTTAAACTGGAGACTGGTGTTTTCTTTTTAACTTAATATTGAATGAACACATGAGCAAATCAGGTCGGGATTTTCTATTTGCTTCTAATTCATTACTGTCTTGACACCATTAAAT